>JAUTBT010022528.1:0-40107 GCA_032361225.1 Lepetodrilus schrolli
ATCAAATAAACAATCAAATAAACCAAGAATTGGGTCAAACGATATCTACTGCTGTAGATATCGCTTGTTATTTGAAATCTACTGCGAAAAGACAGTATTGGGTGATAAATCGGGGTACAACCTAATATACGTAAACAAAACAATTGCCACGCACATGTCACCATGTAGGTTATCACCAGAATATTTAAACCGGATATGTCTAAAAATATATCACTTGACCCACTTAGGCACCCTTTATGATCCAAACTATTATCCATTTAAACACAATTCCATTTATAAATGACTGGAATTATTATTGTTGAAGATATATGTTGCAAGATTGCACTTTTATGTACAGGTGGAAATTGTATTGTCTAATATTATAAAGCGTATGTCATGAATTAGAAAATTAATGTGATAACATAATATCTCCTTCAAACAAAGTTATTGTTATCTGGTTTTATGTTATGCATGAAAGTTATATATTAACCTTGTAACCTACATATGGATTAAACCGCAAGTCTATAGTGAAACAATGAACGGGTGAACTATAAATTATAGTGGCAAGATACATGTTTCTACCTATTAATAATAGTACTATCTAGGAAAACATATGGAAAGATTATATAATGCTGTATTACCAATAATAACAACATTGCTTTGTTATAAATAAATAAAAAATAATCTAAATATAAAATTGACCTGCGCTTTTCCCATTGACCGCCATTTTATTGTGAACATAAAACATAATGAGACATTAAGAGCAAATTCGCGCTTAAAACTGACGTAAATATCAGAATGGTGCTCAGCATTGTTAAATGGTAGGTGTAATTAATTATGGCAACCTCAAATTAAATATTAAAGAATCTGAAAATAAATTGTGCAAATATATGTAAATATGAGTTTTCCACTTGTTTCTTAATATCAAAGGCGCCATCAGTTGCTCTACTGGGTTATCAACCAATCGTGCTATCAACTGATTTCACAAAGTTTGATGGATGGCAACTTTTCGCTTTTATTATTTTGTCAAGGATAGAAGAGACCTTTAATTCGTCCGGCCCGATGCCACAATAATTGGGATATAGGGTTGCATTGTCCATATAACTACAGCAGAGCCAGCTCAAATTTCCGAGAGGCGTTAGTTTCGTACTTGCTTTTCATTGGTTGTATTGGTTTTGCTACGTTTTCAGCATGAGACTTCCTTATAATGGTTTATGGAGCGTTAGTTTCGTTCCTGAGTTTAATTGGTTGTATTGTTTTAAGCCTCAGACTTCCTCATTCGTCACAAAGCAGCTCAGACCCTATTACGTCACAAGCGTTCACAAAAGGATGAGCAAGAACAGATGAGGTCACTATTGTCAAGTATGGGTGGGATAGACATGTCGTCTTTACAGGCCATGTTTAAAGGAAGGGCAGGCCCCGTGCCAGGTTAGTAATCGTTCACCCCAAACTGATACATTCAGTAGAGTTCCTAAATATTCGCAATGTCATTAAAATTCAAAATATGTTATTTGTTGAAAGATAAATTTTAATTCTTGATTTAATCATTCTAAGTTTAATTAAACTTTACGTTTAAACCAGCGCGAATGATAACTGTCCCATAATAAATAAATCGGCTTCACTCATTGGACAGATCAGTACGAACCCGTAGTCACGTGTCCTCCCAACCTCGTAGAGACAGCGGACAATCTTCAGATTACTACGCAGGTCACGTGGGAAGAGCCCACAGCCTACGACGTCGAGGATGGTCAGATAAAGTAGTCCATACTTTTTATTATTTGAATTGGAGCTTAGAGCCGCTTTGAAGATTGTTTCATTTCATATCACGTTTGGCATGTTCTAGTTGCATGTAATATATCATAGACATAGAGATCATGATAGGATACGCTGTATGTACAGTGGCACTACAGTTACCATTCTTGGTCTGTTAGTACCAGCCGGTGATTTCAGGTTTACTGCAACATTCAGCGCTACGGATGATGCGGATTTCCTTCTGCCGTGATATGTGAAATAATTTTGAAAGCGGCTCTAAACCCCAATTCAAACAACAAAACTATAATAGAAGCCGAGACATGTCCAGGGGCTTGTAGATATTGCCTGGTAGCATACAATAGAATGGTTTTCCGATAAACATTAATATATGATAAAGGCAGTACATTCGAGTAAAGGTTAATTGTGTTTTGTAACAGAGAAGCGCGAATCTCTGAACATTTTAAAGTACTTTGGTACCAAATATCTGTATCCCAGGAAAGGTCTCGTGTTTATTATTCATAGGAAGATCTCGAATAGCTCACTGTAAGATATCATAAAGTTCACTGGCGAAATACATCATTAATATTATTAATAGTGTATCGTTGTTATTGTTATCATGAGTATTATGTTATTATTATGTTGCTATTATTACTATTAATAATATGTTGTTATTATTTTTGTTATTAATTGCTTTTATTATGATTATTAGGATTATTATTATTATCATTATTAGTAGTAGTAGTACTATTATTATTATTATCATTATTATTATTTGTATTACTATTATTATTATTATTATTGTTGTTATTCAGAACCAAACGTTATGGCGCAGGTCCACACTTCACGTTTAGTGAGGGCACACAGACCGTCATCTATTTGGCCAGAGATAGGTCCGGAAATCTGGGCAAATGTCGCTTTAATATCACTGTCCAAGGTAATATGTAACTTTTAATGTAAATTGTGTAATGCATGTGTATCGGCGATGTGATTGTTATTCTTTATAACAAAATACAGGTGTGCAGAAAAATGAACAACCTAGATATTATTTTTGCAAAAATGTAGATCAAATATAGATCCTCTAAAATTTGGGAAATTTGAAATAATTTAGTTTAATAAATTAACTTAAAGTTAAAATAATACAATCATTTATTCAATCTTTCGTTAATTATTTTTTCTTTTTCTAAACCGTCTTTCGATTTCGGTCACCTCTAGGATGTACGAAATTATACGAGATAATAAAAATATCTCATCATTAATCGTCGAAATTAAGAATTTATGACTAAAACAAGTAAATATAATTTCTAAAGCAGGCCCAATGCGTTCTTCAACGTCCGCCACTAACCGTAACCATTGTTGACAGACGATAAGAAAATATAGCAGTAATGCTTTATTACCCAAAGGGGGATTTTAAAGTTTTTACATCACAGAGAGATAGCACTCATTTATATTCTATTAACTGAACCTTTACAGTGATAAGATGCAAAAGGGATCCCAACCCGAACTTTGAGAATGGCTACTACTCGTGCCACCCATCGTCAGACTTCGTGTACGGTTGCACGTGCGAATACGGCTGTTACCAAGGTTACCAGTTGGACGGACACAAGGTGCTGACGTGCGAGAAAAGTGGCAAATGGTCGAATTCTGTTCCCAAGTGCAAAAGTAAGATAAATATGATTTTTCAAAGTCAGGGATAATGCATATTAAATTATCATTCCTATCGAATTATATTTCCGGTTTCCTCCTGGCCTGAACTGACAAGCCATAAAATATATAGCGGCTCTAAACCCCAATTCAAAACAACAACAAAATAAAATAGAAATTTGCCTATGTCCAGGTATCACGTGCCCACTCTTGATGCCAATCGAAACAGCAACATTTACTTGCACGAACGGTAACTCTTACCGAAGCGTCTGCTCGTACGCGTGCAAGATGGGTTACGTCATCAAATCCGGGATGTCTCGCGTTCGCGTGTGCACTGCTGACATGACGTGGAGGAGTCCGGAACCCGTATGTGTGGGTGAGTCCATTCCCAAGGACGAGTCTATTATGTACACTCAGAAATGAAGGGATATGTGCCAACACCATCATTGGCCGTTGATACTGCATTCGATTGCAATGTTGATGTAATGCTGCATTAGTTAATGGAGGTTTAATGACACGTTAATGGATCATTAGCGTTTCATACAAGCGGGTCCTGTCAGATAACGTTGGAAGGGAAGTGACTTGTGTTGTTTTGGCACATAGACGTTCAAACCTTCCTGTTCAAAAACGTTATTACCCGCCATCGGTTTAAGACAGAATAGACTTCAAAGAAGTAGCCTATCTTAGACATAAATAATTATCATACCAGACCCGGAGATTACGAAACTTATTTTAGTACGATTTCATGCTCAACTCGGAAGTTTTGTTCACAAATCCCAGTATCAAATTTCAACATGAGCATGAAATCTTACGCAAAAGGTTTCGTAATCTCGAGGCTTGGGCTCTTCTGTACGAAAAGACATAACTCTAAGGTAACCCTAAGTCCAGCCTTAGTAATGGGGTAGTCTCTGTCTACAACTGGAGTTCCGGTTGCCGTAGAGTTATGTCGTTTCGTACGGCAGTGCCCATCTTTTAGTGTTGAAGTTAATAACTTCTTTGAACATATAGCTGGAATAGACACAATTTTAAAATATGTGGTATACGGACTTTTGTATTCCTGCATTTTAGAATACTGTGCAGATATCCTTATAATGGTATTTAAAAAGCGGATATTATCCGCTGAATAATACGTCCGATAATAGCGATACCTTCTTACATGATCCGCCATTTGTGTGACAGAACGTGGCGTAGCTATTGTCTGCCTCGGTGATTCTGTCATTATGAGATAATAATATAATAGTATATCTTTCGACAGATAAAGAACCACCCCGATTTGTTATCTGTCCCTCAAGCACCTCTTCCACCGTCGGGCAAGGAAGTACGTCAGCGTTGGTCACGTGGGAGGAGCCAAGTGTCAAGGACAACAGCATGGAGAACATCCGGCCAAGATTGATCAGTAAGGTCAAGAACGGGGACTTGGCGGAAGTCGATGTTTATGACGTCACATACGAGGCCGAGGACGCTGCAGGGAACAGAGCGAGACCATGTAGATTCAAAGTTATTGTTAAAGGTATTGGTCGAGAGCATATATACTACCGGCGATGCGTCCAGCGCATTATAATCGGTATTGTTATTATTGTTAGTAGTAGTACTAATAGCAGTAGTAGTACTTTTTTATTTATTATTTGTAATTGGGGTATAGAGCCGGTTTCAAGATCCTTTCACTTATATCACGGTTTGTCAGTTTAGGCCAGAAGGAAACCCGCAACGTCCGTAGCGCTTAATGTTGCAGTAAACCTGCGAGCACCGGCTGGTACTGACAAGACCGAGGATGATAACTGCATTCCCACTCTACAGACAGCGCGTCGAAAGCTTTCGTGAACATTGATGCCGGGCTCCGGGGGCGGAATTTGAACCTGGAACTTTTGGCTCCGAGGTCCAACTTTCTACCACCGGCCCTAGTAGTAGTAGTAGTAATAGTAATAGTAGTAGTAGTAGTGGTAGTAGTAGTAGTAGTAGTAGTAGTAATAGTAGTAAAAGTAGTAGTAGTAGTAGTAGTATTGTTATTATTGTTTCTTAAATTATTAATTTTAATAATTTATTATTATTACTGTATTATTGTTATTATTATTATTATTAAAGTTTGTCTGCATAGTTACTATCAATTTATTTGTGAGCTAACATTATCGAACTGTGTATGATCCATGCACATGTACATATACTTCTCATGTTTGCCACGCACAACGTTTCTTCATAATAGTGTTCACCGCGTTACGATGCCCTTGCTAAAATATATTTGTCGGATATTTCTAGAATTGAAAATCGAATCACACCCAACTTTGAGAATAGCTGCAATCCGATTGGTTGACTAATGTTGGTTGTACTCGAATTGGGTGACAAGTGCTGTCACTAACTGTAAGATTGTCAGATCGCGATATGTAAAGCTATGCTTTGTACCTCCAGCCTTGACGTGTCCAGTCCAGTACGCCCTCCCCTATATGACTGTGAACTGTCCTACCGGAACTGGATTAAACTCTAGATGTTCCTTCAAGTGTCAGGAAGGGTGGATTCTGAATGGGACGGACACTACCGAGTGCGTCAAGTCCAAGACAGTGCCTCCTTTCGCGTCCTGGGACTGGTCAGACGGACCACCTCAGTGCACAGGTCAGGGTTCACGTTGTCTACAACTTGCAGTATCATCGTCTAAAGCTCAGTGAGTAGTGTACAAAGTCGTGGAAATCACTGTATGGTAGAGGATGTCACATTACCTGCTATATCACACTTGCTGTTGGCAACGGAAGATGCCCTAAAGAGATTTGTCTGTGCCTACTCCAGCAGGGAGATGATTAAAGGCTGTATCCGGGAAATTATTATTATCAGACTTCATGGTTTTATGAGGGGAACATTAATGCTTAGTTAAAAAATATGTTTTATTAATTTAAGCTGTTATATTGGAGGAATGTTTATATTATGAGAGGAATTGTTTTATAAGGGAAAATATTTTATTCTTGAAATTATGTATTTAATGATAAGAATTGTTTTATCAGGGGAATTCTTTTTCAGTAGAAAAGATTTATCAGATTGTACATGTTTTATAAACCAATCGAAATCAACAAATTTTACCCATGGATCGTTCACCCACTCTTCAGCCATCGAGCCGTGCCATAAGCCACGCCCACCAGACAATGGCGCGCTGGCATGTGACCTCTGGGAGGCGGGGCGATTCTGTCAGATGCAGTGCATGACAGGGACGGACATACCCCCAAACTTCTCCGCTTGGAAACTCTTCGTCTGTTCCGGGAGCGGGAAGTGGAACTTTAATGGCAATGTGCCTCCATGTGAAAGTAGGTCAAATAAGACGTTATATAATCTTTATTATCCTACCTTACATGTACGTTTCTTCTGTTTACGTGACTATTACAAATATCCATCCACCGTCTGGGAGGTTTACAAATAATTCACTTATTTCCCGCTGATAGGACAACGGCCTAACTGTGGAATTACTAGTTACCAGCGTGGCGCACGGGTTTTTACAGGCTGAAATTTATCGTTTACCCAAGACCGAATTGTAATAGATATCTACATACGTTTAAGAAAGCGAACTTGCGAATATTCATTCAGAATGACTTTCAAACGTACGACTCGAGAGTGGCCGCCATGACGTCACAGTGCTCTATGAGGTCACAACTACGGCCAAATGGCAGACAAACGTTTTGATTGAATTTACATCATGTTCACGTTTAGGAACACGATGGTAGGATAAATTAGTTGTCAACTCGTCCCTCGGGGTACATGGAAAGATGTACCCCAGTTGAGAGCCCTTGTACCCCTCGCCTAAGGGCTCGGGATACAATCGGCTCTGAAGCGGGGTACATCATCCCATGTACCCATCGTGACGAGTTGACAACTTAATTACACCATGCAACCTCACATATAAATTATATTTCCTATTAAGAGGACACCAGGCCACCAGACAGGATTCAAACCCAAACTTCAAGGTTTGTAGTCTGACTCACTACCCAATTCCCAATTGCTGTGGAAAACTGACTTCACTGCAGTATCATCTCCATCATTACAGATCCAAACCACAGTTATATTCCAACAATCTTCCTATTAATCTGGGTATACATACACCCATGGGAGCATTTTCCAAGAAAATGCATCGATCTAGGTCTACAAACAAGCACCAAATAGCCAGAGAACAACAGTGTATACATATACTTATCACCAGTAGAAACTGTGCACAAGCAAACACGTAGCTATGAATTCAAACTTGATTGTGTGTTAAAAAGATAACAGTAACCAGAAACTAGAATAGTTCTTAAAACTCACAACAATAAATTTACAACACTCATTACATGTACGATGTAGTAACTGTATAGAATATGTAAAGAATATGAAAACAAATATATAATATTAATGATACTACTCCATTTCATAATAATAATGTGCACATTAATATTGCATCAAATCTAATCTCGAAAGTGTGCTCATAGACATACATTATAACCCCAGTCATTGGATCAGTGTGCTCTTAGTTTCCTTCTCAACTCCCTGGGGAGTATACAACATATCTGTACTACTACTATTACAACTTCTACTGAACATAATAATAATAATAGTAAACATAATAATAATAAAAATAAACAGAATAATAATAAACAACAACATATTATTAATAATAATAATAATAATAATAATAATAATAAATATAATAATAATAATAACTACAACAACAATAATAATAATTATGAATGTTGACAATGCCCCAAATCCAAAATTAATATACTACTTTCTCATGGAGCAGCTATATGTTGAAATAACTGTACATGTGTAAGGGACCCTATACACATATCCATGGATGTACAAAATGCCCATTCCATTCAATATTACATTAAATCTCATTGCCATTGGCTAAGACCTTAGGCCTCAGACGTCATCATACTGTCGACATGGGTTTGTAACATCGTCTCGTTATGTAAATAGACATGCAACAGTCTTATATGTGTACATAGGTCATTCTGCTTCCTGTGTTATGACAAATACGTCAAATACGGGCAGGATACATTCAATTTACATACTGCAAAACCTGGCTGCTATTTTGTTGGAAGTGTCCAAAGATATTTACAAGAGCTCTGTGAACCTTGGAGTTTATTACAAGGTATGGGGTTTATTCATTTCAATGATCACATTTCTATATTTATAGAATGTGTACAGGGTGATGCTAGGCTATTATATACATATCTTTGTTGGATATATATTATTTAAATTGCATAATTGAGCTTACATGTATATACGTGTAGCCAGATATGTAGTAAACATACATGAGCCCACCCTTTGCATGTAAGGCCACTAATATATTATTAAATGTGTTTCTCGTGTCATGATATGTTCATGGACTGGCAGGGATTACTATATAATTATGTACATTAAAACAATGTTGTACAATTCAAGCTGTAAATTTACACACACACACACACACACACACACACACACACACACACACACACACACAAAATACGATCTATTTTGACCATGACAGAATATGGTATTTCCATCCCGAAATGTGAAAAACAAACTAAAATTATGGGCGGCCTAACATATTAGCATATACAGTGGGTCTATACATACAAAGCCAATATGGTTTCGTTCTATGCCATTAATCTCATTGAGGACACAACTATGTTGTCATCCTCCGAAAAACGGTTACGTATTTAGTTTCAGATTGATAAGCAAAATATCAATAGCAGCAGGGGTTTATCTAAGCATTGTGTTATATAAGCAGGAATAAATCATGGTATCGTAAACAGTAGGGACAATTAACACAATTGTAAGCCTGGCTTATACCTTTTATCAGTGTCATCTCTGATTACATGTTGAAAGATTTATGTACATGCACATGCATTATAATCATCTCATATTTTGCGACATAGCCATCCATGTCAATTATCAATAACAATTAAATATTTTGATAAATATCCAAATATCCTATCAGTTACAAGTACATATCTATATAACTAAATAGAATAAAGTATCAGTGGATTGATGATAACTATCAGACATTATTTCATATTTTGAAAGCATATTATGTATATAGAGGATCTCACATGAGTGCGCATATATTAGTGAATTTATTAAAATCATTGGCAAAACTGATATTATGCAAGGCTCTGACTGAGATTCTATTTATCACATAACTGTAGAAACTATTGTAATATCAATTTTCAGTGACAAACACTATACAGGCAAATGTCTTGGGCACACAGACAAAATATATTATCAAGTACATGTAAATGTGTAAATAATAATAAATGTGTTTGCATATTTAATTGAAGAAATCTTTTAACTTTATAGTCGAAATATTAAGTCCCATGAAGAAGCTCAAAAAGAGGTCCAAAAAGACTTTGATATTGTGAATGAATACAATTATAAAATTCAATTGTGTTATTGCACTAGTGAAAATGTGTATATTTATAGCATGGGCTTATTGCACTCCCAAACTTTTATGTTATGTGATAAATATTGATATTGACAAGATCTAGATATTTATAAATTGATATTCATATATTCATATTGATATACCCGGTATATTTATGTATATTATTTATGGTATATGTACAGTGTATGTTGTCTCAAACCAAAATTTAGTACATTGTTCCAAAACTTCAACAATATTTTGTTAGGTAATAGTTTTGTATTCAGATCATCATTAGATTATTAGTTTGTGCCTTGATATTCATTGTATATTGTTGAGTCTGTTTTGGATATCACATCATAACTTTATTGCATCCTATGATATGGCCCAGAGGTATCATGTTGGGATCAAGGTGAAGGGTATCATGACCCAATGGTATCCCTTGCATCTATGATAAGAATCTACCCACATTTCTTAACAGATAGCACTCAAGACAACTGATATCCTGGGAAAGATGGTATAGATCATATAGAACATATTAATTTGAATATATTTATTTGAACAAATTTCTTTCAAAATATCAATTTGAACATATTAATCTGAGCTTTAATTTGAATAGTTTTATTTGAATACATTACATGTAATTTGAACATACTAGTTTGAACATACAGCGGTACAGTTGAACAAATTAATGTGAATATTTAACATTGAATATTGATTTGAACAACTTTCTTTGGAAGTATTCATTTGAACGCAGTAGTCTAAAAATAGTAATTTGAATATACTTATTTGAATATATTAATTTGAACACATACATTTATTTGTAAATATTAATTTGAACATTTTGATTTCAACACATTATTTGAACATATTATTTCATGCAGTGGGTAGTCCTGCACCCAAATATTTGATTGTCATTCATTAAAATATCTGTTGCTATGCTGCTGTTTAATATTGGTTCAATTATGCTCTATACAATTATACAGTTTCTAAGGACACTATTTAATGTTTTCTTTCTAAGATATGTTTCTCAATAAAAAATTCTTTTCAGAACTTAATGCACAGACATGAACAGTAATTACCAGTGAAGGTCGCGTGAACCAACGAGAATTCAATGACTTCCTGCCTACACCATTACAGAAAGCTTTTAGGATCCAATGCACTCCTGAGTCAGTTTTGCATCTATTGATTGTGTTCAAATTCCTTAAAGTCTCCATTCCGAAAAAAAAAAAAAATATATACATTTTTCTTCTACTCTGTGGCCCGGTGCTCAGTGATCAGTAAACATTCAATGATATCACACGAGTTCGCTAATCACACTAACATGCTAAAACACACAACGCGAGACGTTCGGTACACCAGCATTGATTGTAGACATATGGACTCGCAACAACAAGAAATAATAATGGAAAGGTCTCTCTGCTCATCACACATGGTTGGCTTTGAGAGGATGAAAGCATGCATCAGAGACATGCAATACGATAATGGACATTTTGTAATAAGGTTATATGGTGATCCTGTGTTGATCATCCCTGTAACAAATTGGCAATCAAAATGCATTACAGTAAGCCCTCAGTATATCGCACAAGTTGGAAGCCCAGGACATGTGTTCGATCCCCCTCCCCCCACACCCACACCCACCCTCACTCTCACCCCCACACAGCATCATACCCTATAACCTCCATGGTATTGACAAATATATCTATTAAAATAGATTTGATACACTGGGATCCCATCTTGCATCTACATTCCAATTTAACCTTGTTCATGCTGAAGGGAGCCTTAAGTGGCCTATTCATTATCATTTTATTTTATTTTTTAAATTGGTGTTTAGAGTCGCTTTCAAGATTCTTTCACTTATATCACGACTTGTCAGTTTAGGGCACGAGGAAACCTGCAACATCCGTAGTGCTGATTGTTGCAGTAAACTTGCGAGCACCGGCTGGTACTGACAAGACCAAGGATGATAACTGCGTTGCCACTCTACAGACATCGCATCCTATAAATATCACGTCATAAAAGTAACTTACGCGAACATTGATGCCGGGGTCCCGGGGCGGGATTTGAACCTGGAACCTTTGCCTCTGAAGTCCATTGTTATACCACTGCGCTACCACCCACCCTATTCATTATTGATGATCATACATGACTGAGGTAAATTAAGTATTATTTTATGCATTATTACAGGGTGGATATTATACATGTATATTCTATTGAAAGATTCAGTAATATCTCTATGATCCATTTTAACACTCGCCAAATTACAGCTATTTTATAATTTCCTCATAGAATGTATTATTTTGGTATATTTCTTTTGGTGTATTTTATGTTTTAATCTGCTGCCACCACAGTTTGTCAAATTTCATCTTGAAACATTAATCATTATCACATCAAAGTATTGTAGCTTGCAATACCAACAGTGACATCCATCAATGGCTTCAATGCTTATTTGAACTCTTTTAACTGAAATTAATGTCAAATAAAAAGGAAATTTTGCAAGGTGTCTTGTCCCATATAATAGAACTGCAAATTGCTTGGTAAAATAGAACTGCAAATTGTATGTCTTGTCACTGATCCAATTGATGTCCCCAAATATCAGAAGAATACAATGTTGCACAATGCCTCTAGTATTGTTGCAAAACTGACACTAAGATAAAGCCAGACCATCATTAATGCAATGCCAAGAAGTCAATCCGGTCGGAAAGTCGCCTGGCACGATATATACTCTTGCTGACGAGTACCACGATTCCTATCACAGTGGAAGGAGAATCTAAACACACAACTGTTGCCTGATGAAATACATTACTCCTCGATTAGTCTGTGTTCGCGTAATGGCTATAAATCTGTGATTGAGGCCTTAGTTGAATGCAACCGAGAAATGCTTTTAAGACACTGCAGTTCTAAAATCAATGCCAACATTGCACAACTGGAAGGGAAAACAGCTCAATCTTGCCAATGCCTTGCCAGACAAGCTGAGGGCAAGTGATAAAATGTCCACCACATGTGAAATGTCTTCTCTAATTAGAATTTATGTCATATGAATAATACATTTGGTCAATTTTGGTACCAAAGTAACACACAAGTTCACTGGCAATGAAGTGAATAAATTTTCCTTTGCCTCTGATGTTTGCCAATGCTGGAAATAATATTCAGGGTTTGCAATAAAAAATATTATTCAGAAGTATTGCGAAGGTTTGCAAGAAATGGAGCTGGTTGAATTGAGAATTAATTGTACAGTTTTCAGTTGATTAATAAATATCTCATGCTCATCCAAATGTTTCATCACAGTATTGCAAAATAATATTAATCATTAAATACATAAATATGCATTGTTCAGAGAGAATTTTCATTAGTAGTATACAATTCAAGGACAGTAATGGTATGACATACAATCTCCCAACACATATTAAACTCTCACAAACATTCAACAGATTCAAAGCCCAACTCAAAACCCATCTTTTTAATCAGTTTTACCATTAGACACTCCATTGTAGCGCTTTGTGCATGCACCTTGTGAATGAAGGCTAGTGTGTTAAAAATAAACATTATTATTATTATTATTAAAAATCATGCTTTGCTACTTTGCTCAGAAAGTGTTAGTTACAAACTTATGATTAATGATTCTCTACAGATATACTTATGATTAATGATTCTCTTAAGATATACTTATGATTAATGGTTCTCTTAACATATACTTATGAAAAAGTCCTGCAGAAACTGATTCTCTCAGAACTGAATAAAATAAAAAAACTTTCTTACTACAAAACCTGAGTAGAACTCTGTCATATTGGAGGATGAAGCTAGTCACATTTTTAGAGTAGAGATATAATGTTTATTGGTACTTTCATTAAATTTGAACATCGTCATTTTGACGGTTTCACTGAATTTTGAGAGAAATAATTACAAATTCAGAGCAAAGAGGAAATGTTAGACTTTCACTAAATTGGACATGAGTCAATGGTTGCACTGACCTTTGAACTGTGCCATTCGTCCGCTGTCCTCGGACATGAGCGATCCAGACGTCTCTCCAGCCATTCCTCCAAAGCCGCTGTCCGGATATGTACTGGCAGCACAGAGGTTCCGGAGTCTCAGTTCCTGTTCCACCTGGACTTTGGTCAACTGCTTGGGCTTTGCAAACCCCGGGAACTTCATCATCAACGCAGGCACGCGGACCGTTTCCTCCTGAGTGGGTTTCCGAATGGAAATCCGCGTGCTCCGGTCGTGGACGTTGAGGCTCTTGGTTCGGGATAGTCCGGATGCCCTCCGAGATCCATGGGAGTCTGCACCATGGGGGTAGTCAGGATCATCGTGGAACCCTAGGTCTTCTTTCTCGACCGGAGACGATGGTAGCGAACGGAGCATGCGTTGGATGCTGTCGCTGTCAAATGCCATGTGGTACAGAGGGGTGAGGGGGGTCTGCGGGGTGAGGGGTTCTGGAGGGGAGGGCCACTCGGGGGATTCGGATGATGACGTGTGTCGAGAGGGTCCGCCCGCGCTTGTATCCACTGTGAGATGTGCATTCTGGGAGAGACTGCTAGTGGGGCGTTTGTTGAATGAACCTACCTGTCCGATGAACGCCGTCTCTAATTGTATGCTGTCATGTTTCGGAGACTCCAGACTGGCACTGTCCACGATTACGACGCCATTTCCGAAGGTCTCGATCTTCCGAGGGAACTTGGAATAACTCGGACTCTCCGATGTGTCCATGGTGAGCGACGACATCGCCGAGGCGGGACGGCCGTCGTCCAAGCTCCGCGCAGGGGAGGAAGTGAGCGAGGAGCACGTGGGTAGGGACTTCCTGTGCACCAGGATCCCCTCTGGACAACCGGTCATTCTCTGGAGACTAGAACCCGTGACATTGTCGTACATGGAGGTATCTGAGGGAGGTTTGATCAGCGCGGAGTACCGGTATCCAGTCTGCTCTGCCGGAACATCATCGTCATCGTCCACGACCTCTGGCTGCCTGAAGGAGATCATGTGACGCACCTCCGACTCTGGACTGGGACACGTATGAGGTATGGGGTGACGTCCAGGACTGCACTGAGCCATGGGACTGTCCTGGGGGTGGTCACACGGGGAGGATGCTGCACCCCCCTCTGGAGAAAGGAGCTGATGCTGGTGGACAGGGGAGCTCGGGGAGGAGGCGGAGGTCGGCTTGCTGCGGATCCTCTGCAACGAGAAGGTTAAATTTAATGGGATGGTTCAGAAACAACAGTGCTGGGTCTCGATAATCTATTAGGAGGAATTTGTCTGGCATACACACCCTCATCCCTTACACACACACACACACACACACACACACACACACACACACATACACATACACATATACATACACATACACATATACATACACACAGATATAGTATCCTTTATGTTACACATGATGACAAAACACTGTACATATATTTTACAATATGGTCATCTTCTTGTTCAGTTAATGGTTATTTTATGCACATTCATTCAGTGTTTCGAAGCCAGTCAGAGTTGTGTACCCCTCCTGAGACTGGATTTCAGTTTATATAAATAAATCTAAGTTTTATAGAGAATTTTAACATGGCATGTCAGAGGTGGTTGATTGCTGTGCATAGAAACAATGTCAGTGCTTAATAAAAATGCAATATGAATATTTACAATATGGAAGCATGCAATGTGACATGAATAAATTAAATTATATTTATTGCAAGTAATATTTTCAATTTCATGTTAGTATGAATGAACAATTCAAAGTAAATGTATAATACTAATGTATTTAAATGTATTTAAGCTCAGAAGTTTAGGAAATGTAAAAAAAAAGAACAATTGAGATAATTATCAATCTGTGCAAGCAGTGGTACTTCTTCAAGAAATACAATTTCATAAATCATTTACATGCAAGTATTTGTTACCAGTAATGCATTGAAATTTAATTTATTTATTCATAAAAATTAAATCAACTGCAATTTGCTTTTGTACGATTAACAAAAATAAATTGACATTGTTCCTTGAGGCTTAACATATTAATTGAAGCTTCTGTAAAATATCTATTCCTTCTCCGCAGACCAGATTGTATATGCAATGGCCATGACTTAAATATTTACTTTGAAAAGTTAAATATTTAATATAATCTGGTAGCATGTCATGACTAATATCCTGGATTTGATCAACTTTGTGGATCAGTATCTAATATCTATAGTAAAGCATTAAAACAAACAAAAATGTTAAATACTTACCAATGGGAAAACAACAACCGAAATATACATTTGAAAAATTAACTATATATAAGTACAATACCAATATATCATTAGAACAATGTATCATTAGAACAATGTATCATTAGAACAATGTATTCTCCATTCACGAAACACAACTCCCTGAACAACATAGAACAATGTTCAAATTGAATTGAGTGTTGTGTGTCACAGACAGATTGTGTGGGAGAGTTTCAGAGGGATACCAACAGATTGTGTGGGAGATTTCAGAGGGATACCAACAGATTGTGTGGGAGATTTCAGAGGGACACAGACAGATTGTGTGGGAGATTTCAGAGGGACACAGACAGATTGTGTGGGAGATTTCAGAGGGATACCAACAGATTGTGTGGGAGATTTTCAGTGGGATACAGACATATTGTGCTGTAGGGTTTAAATGGGACAAAGGCATATTGTGTGGGAGAGTTTCAGTGGGACACAGATAGATTGTGTGGGAGAGCTTCAGAGGGACACCGACAGATAGTGTGGGAGAGTTTCAGTGGGACACAGACAGATACTGGGGGAGAGTTTCAGTGGGACACAGACATATTGTGTGGGAGGGTTTAAGTGGGATACAGACAGATAGTGTGGGGGAGTTTCAGTGGGACAAAGGTATATTGTGTGGGAGGTTCATTGATACAAAGACAGACTGTATGGGAGAGTTTCAGTGTGACACAGACAGATTGTGTGGGAGAGTTTCAGTGTGACACAGACAGGTTGTGTGGTAAAGCTTTTGTGGGATAAAAACAAATTGTGTAGGAGTGAGAGATTTATTGCTTAATATCAAAATTAATATTTGAGATACAACCATTATTATTTTTAAATGAAGCATGAAAAACATGCTAAAAAGCTTGAATTAAAATTGAATATAATGATGTAAGAATGAGAATGATAGTTTCAGTGGAATAATGACGATTTGTGGGACACATAAAAGTAGTTGTCAGGAATACAGTACGCAGTAATAGGGGAAATGACACAGACTGAGTTCTTGACCCATAACTACTCTCTCCAGTGTGCCACTATCACCTGTAACAATGAGAAAGGGGAGAACACTCTCATGCAGGTATCTAAGGATGACTAGAACAACATGTGCTGCTAACATTTGCATTGTTATGAAAATACTACGGTAGTCGTTCCCAAACCACCAGCATAGAACTGTTTATAGCCGGTTGAATATTTTATATGTTAATTTTTCATTTTTTTTCTTCTTTTGGTTATTACTAATTAAATTCCACAATATAGATTAAATCAGAATAGGATAAAGGTAAAATCCATAACTGTATAGTTGTATGATTAAATGTATAGCTACTACACATGTTACATTTAAATTAAAAGAAAACTTTTATGCAAAATGAAGCATATCAGTTGCTAGTTTGCAATGTACTATGAATAGAACATATATTATAGTTGATAATTGTGTAGAACTGAGACGAATAGTTAAAAATACGCCATGTTACTTAAATTCAAATTTATCTCACATGCACACTGGCACTTGTATCACAATACAAAATTCCTCAACTAACTCACATACCTGACTTAACCACAACCTTTCAACCATAAAAATAAAAAATTAAATTAAAAAGTATACTTCTTCAAAAATACCAGAAATAAAATTTGAAAAATTTAACCCATGCAAACAGATATCCATGCCCTGAGAGCTACGGTGACCATTTCTCAAGGTCGTGCTGACCTTTGGTGGGCTAAGTCGGAGCGAACTCGCTGAGGACGCCTTCCGTGCATACCTCTGTGTCGGGAACTGTCAAAGCAGACAGGACAAAATAAGTACACCAGGTCCCGAGGTTATTACGAAAACTTTTTCGAGTTAGATTTCAAGCTCGTCTCAAAATTTTGTCCACAAATCTCCCATTCAAAATTTTAATTGAGTATGAAATCATACTCAAAAAGGTTTTTGTCACCGCAGGCGCCAAGTTTTAACTTATTCAGCAGGAAAATCCATAATTGTATATTTGTATGATTAAATTAATAAGTAAAAAGCTTTGTTTCAGCTGAGAGTAAGAGACGAAGAAAAAGGTGGAAGTTAGTTATATATAAATCAATGATGAGAACATCAGTACCGTAAAACTCATATTAATTCTCAACCAATGTTTATACAAACACCAATAATTTTAAATATTCTTATTTTTCCAATGGCTGTTACCTGTTTGAATTAACAAGAGAATCATGGTAAGAACTGCATTCAATGAACGATTTAAACAAGTCAGAATTGTATTATCAGTATGTTGAAATGAAAGCGAATATCTTCCACAATAAGATCTGCTAGTAGATTAATCGATTGTTGACCGATGCATAGACATGTTAATTTGGCCAGCAAACAGGATTTTCATAATAAATTAGCTTAGTTTAATTTCTGTTTGTCTGATTAAGGAAAATTACCTGGTGTTTACCAATTACGAGCTTGCAGGATGTCAGGCATCAAATTAAATCTCACATGATCATATACATTGCTTTGTGTTACCACTGATGATATTCAATACAATTGCAAAATATACTCAGCTAACAAATTGTTAATAGCAAGTATACCCAATAAAACAAATATTGCAAAGATCAATAAGTAATATGATATCTATTAATTTTGGCAATTAAAACAATATATATTACAAATCAAGATAACATATCATTAATAGCAAGTATTAGTCTACATTATACCCAATAAAACCAACAATGCAAACATTAATAACAATATTATATCAATTATGATATTTATTAATTTGGCAAATGAAAGAAAAAAGCTTTGAAATACATTTGGAAGAATATTTCCTGTGAAGCCTTGTTAGTAAAAACAAGATACATAAACTGATCCTGCTATAAATAATATATTCATAATATAAGCTACTTGCATCAAATACTAAATTATGATTTAAAAAATATGGAAATTGTTGAATTCATGCCAAATTGTCTTACATGAAACACGATTTTGCTGGAAAAGATAAGCAGATTTAAGAAGAAGAAAAAAAAAACATGTTTTAAAAAACCATCAGAATATATATGCTTACTTACACTGAAGGCGGTACCAATTTAGATGCACATTATCCTTTATGGCCATTTCATAATTTCAGATATGGTTCTCAGAGTAGGCTCTTACTATTATTCCCTGTAAGAAAGGGTCCAGTATGAATGGCCCATGCTAACTTTGGTCTGAAAGAAGATTCGACCCAAAACGCTTCGATTTCACCAATGTTCCAAAATGTCCGCCCCTGAAGGGCCTCAGTTGGTCCAATCAATAGTCTACAAGTGAAATCTATCAGTCTGGCGTCAATATCGGTATTCTAGTCTCTAACAAATCTCTTGAAATGAATTACACTGGTGGCAAAAAGGGATGATCTTACGGCACTTACTTGAAATACACGGAATTAAGCCCTTGCACTTAAAAACAGATTATCTGACCCAGTGTCTTGGATTAACAGATTGGTAAATCATAAGAAATTAATGTTTGTTTGCTGCTGAATTGACACAGAAGGCTGCACAAGAAATATTGCTTCAGAGAAGAAAAAAAAACTTAAATTGTATATCCACTATTGAAATTAAAATGCCTAATAGAATTAGATGGTATCATGTAAAGGTTTTACTGATTCATAAATTGCTACAAATTTACACATTTTCTCTTATTACCAAAGTTCTGTGATTGACAATAATATTTTACAATTAATTTAAATTAAATAAGATTAAATATATGGAACTATGCAAGATTAGTCTTCACAGCAAACATTGGATTAATATGATCTAGTAGTATCTATAGTGTTAATACACCCCCCTATAAGGTCATACATTAAATATAAGTACTACTATGTACTATGTATGTGACTATAGAAACAAAGGTTAGTAATCAAATAGTCAATTTTAATATCCTGATAAATAAACTCCACTAAATTAGGTTTCAATTAGATACACATACTGGTTATGTGACTAGATGCAAGAGTTAGTAACAAAATTATTACTTTCAATGTCCTTAAATGACAAAATCTTAACTGCTATATTTAAATACAAATTTTGGTCATGCAACTATATACAAGAGTTAGTAACCAAATGGTCATTTTTAATATCCTTAATTCTAACATAGTACGGTATAACGGAGATAAAAGGAATTGACTGTACTTTATCAAGGGTAAAGTGAGTTGGCAAATTGCCAATGACGTCATGTGCCCTTATTTTTAACCCCCTCATTAGTAACGACTACAAACACTGTGACGAGCTCATGACGTACAAACAATACACGCCACAGTCACAGTACTCTATCCCTTAAAAGTACAATAATTATCTGTAATTAATTAGACTCAAATACTCAAATAAAACGGTCATTTTCCATATCAGTAAATGTCAAAAACTTAACAGTCACAATTAGACACAAATACTGCATGTACTGTTCATGTGACTTTATACAAGAGTTAGTAATAAAACGGTCATTTTCGGTATCCGTAAATGTAAAAAATGTAACAGTCACAATTAGACACAAATACTGGTCATGTGACTATGCATGTAGATACAAGAGTTAGTTATTTTCTATGTCCATAAATTTCCATAACTTACCGAGCAGCAGTCCTTAAATCTGCAGGCATCCGTGGGTGTTTGGAAGTTGAGTCCCCACTCGCACTGATTGGTTGAGTCCTTCCAGTGTACAAAGCATTCTGTTGCTGGGCAGATGATCGTTCCTGGAATGTAGAAACGGTAATCTAATTTTCAGGATCGACATTCACCGTCCAAATATTTGAATTCCAAAACATAGTAAATGAATGATCATGATATTGTCATGAAATCTAGAAAATATTTGGTGAGGAAACTGATAGATGATCATGTTCACATATTTACATCTGAGAAACGTGACTGAGGGAGACCTTGGCGCTTTGCTGCGTCTCTCTCAGGATGTTGAAATGGCAAAGTTTGCATAATTAGTGAACCTGAAATTCGGAGGATGTGCAAAGTGCTCAAATTATCAATATCAAAAGGCAGAAGGCACATTTGAAAGAAGTTGATGGACAAGTGGTTAACCCTCTCCATGCTGGAGGCAACCAGAGATGCCATAAGGAGCTTTGTCTGTGCTTAATCCAGCAGGGAGAGGGTTAAATGACGTGCCGTGTCGGCAGATGACGCTGTCTGTTGATGTCTGTATAACGTGAGTGTTGTGATCACGCACCGTTGACATATTCTGTTTCAGAGTACGAATATTAGATTATCGATACTGACTGACTGCATTGGGGGATAATTACGCTCTTTTCAGCATACACGTTGTGAAATAATTTAATTTCAGACTTTTTCTTATTGATCTTGAGACGAGCTGGGAATATTATATACACTGACATTTTTCCTTGGTTGACCTAACCATAGTCTTGTTGACATTGGACATAACATCTGTGTTGACTGCTGAATTAAAGATTAATTAAACATTAACCCTATACCAAGAACATATCATCTCAGTCCCACAACATATAAAATAATGAAAATAGTTCATTATTCTGATCATTTTCAATCATTCATTCTGATCACCTATCATTTTCAATTTTCATATTTTTCGAATAATTCGAACGGCTACAAATTTAATTATTTTCTCTTGTTAAATTAATATAAGAAATATGGTATATTGATATCAATGCAATTTTGAACAACATGTGATCATCAACATGGAATAGGCGTTTAATTTTTTTTATCAGGGTATATGTTAGTTAAAGGTTCTAGGGTTAAAGTCTGCACATTCTATGGTAAGGTCATCCTATATGGCTTTCCCTTGGTTTCTTGGAACTTCGTTGTAAATGTATTTTAGATATCTTGGAAGAATGCCCAGTCTAATTACACATAGGATTTGAAATAACGTCACTTGTGTGAAACAGATCTAGTGTTGAAAGACAAGATTTTTCTGGATGTGATTATGGTGAACATGTACAGAAAGCCCAGGCTGATGCTGAAATCAAATGCAATGATCTCAACTATTTGGAAAGAGATGAGGAGCAAGCATATTCTATCTATTATGGCAATGAACTAAATGTAATAATTCTGAATGAATCCTAGTGGGTAATAAAACATATATAGATGCATTGATGGATGGGTGCATTATGAAGGGATGGATGGATGGATAAGTGGGTGGATGAATGGATGAATGGATGATTGAATGGATGGATGGATGGATGGAAAGGTAGATATATTTTTATATAGATAGATAGTTAGATAGTTATAGAGAGAGAGAGAGAGAGAGAGAGAGAGAGAGAGAGAGAGAGAAAGTAACACTTGAATAATCAGCTGGTAAGACATTATGGATGGAGAGACAAATAGAGAAAGAGAGAGAATATACACTGTATACTCATATTAATTTATATGAAATTCATTATGTCAGCCATTGCAAAGTATTCATATACATGTTTATCTGAAAGTAAAATAGAAAAGCAAACAATTATTTAGAACAGTTAATATTTAACCACTATTCAAAAAACTTTGCACAACACGTAATTCAGAAACATTGAAAAACACACCATACCTGGCTGGATGATCTTGACATCAAAGATCTTCTCCACCTGTCGGTTGTAAGCAGTTATCTGGAAGATAGTGTTGGGGTTGTCCTCGATACACGTGATGTTGATGGGAACCACGTCCTCCGACACTCGTTGCCATCGCATGTACTCTCCATCCCCATGTACCCGGAACACGTCCGCCCATAGCCTGTGTGCACAAACACCGCAAACACAATCAACATTGTGCTCTACACAAACTGATCAGACTTGCTCTACACAAACTGATCTGAAAAGTCTGAAATTTCATTTACAACCAATGGCTACCTCGCAATGGAGGTGTCCATTATTACCTCAACATGGTCATTAGACTGTCGGGATCAAGTTAAACCAGTGCGAAACAAATGAAGCCATGGAAAATGTTCCCGAAGTGAGAAGGGGATGTATTAGGATTGAGTTGAGGATGAAATAATGGAGAATGGAGCGGAGAGGAATTCATCAATTTCACATCCCACGGGTCAATTGAGTGTTTGTGATTTGATGGTTGGAAATTGAATAAAACATTTCATAACAGTGTTGAAAACAATAATGGAACAGATTTTTTTAGATCAGGAAGGTAGCTTTATTAAGGGATTCAGGGGTTGCTTTCAGGCTGCACTAATTTTCAATACATAGTACTATACATGTAGTCCTACAGAAGCCATTCAGCCAGCATATGTAGTACTACTTTTCACGGATCTGGACCGTGTAGTAATTTATAGGAAAACCTAAAGCATGAAGTGAATGGACAGGACGAATGTGCAAACTGATTTCCTGCTATATTCCTACAAACCCGTTCAGCCAGCCATTACTTTGTAGAAAAGTAGCACAGTGTAATGAAAAGTAGCGCAGTGTAAGGAAAAGTAGCGCCGTATGAAAAGTAGCGCAGTGTAATGAAAAGTAGCGCAGTGTAATGAAAAGTAGCGTAGTGTAATGAAAAGTAGCGCAGTGTAATGAAAAGTAGCGTAGTGTAATGAAAAGTAGTGCAGTGTAATGAAAAGTAGCGCAGTGTAATGAAAAGTGTAATGAAAAGTAGCGCAGTGTAATGAAAAGTAGCGCAGTGTGTAGTGCAGTGCTGGTAAACTGAAGGAGACACAAAGAGTAACAGGACCATACTGACCTCCGGATTCAAACCCAAGTGTTGTCCCACAGTTTATTGACTTAGAACCAAAAAGAGTTACTCATTTCGCAAATTTGGTAATGTAGGACTAAAATGCAGACAACTTGGGCTTGAATCCCTGGATCGATAATCCATTACATGTAACATGGTTATTTTTTTATGTTAATTTTGAATAACACCTATTTGGAGTATACTACTATGGTCTGAAGAATTGTCTCAGTACATTAAATCAGTGTTCTAAATTTACTAAATTGAAACTATTTTAAAATGCCATATTCTTTCCATGGGAACAAAATTGAAGTCCAAAATTCTACTTTGCAATGTTACCATACATTCTTGTATCTTTACTTGCACAAGTGACCTGAGAATAAACGGAGAAAATTGCAAACATTTCTGAAAGACTGTCAGTGCCATCGGCTTCATAGTAATCTGTTTATGGTAGGAGGTTAGCCTACAATACTGTGTACTACAGGTCACGGATAATTGGTACCATGTATTTAAAAGCATAAATTATACATCATGCCTTAATGTTTTTCAGAAACTGATGAAATGTGCCATGTCAAAGGTCAATCTGTACATACAGGTATTTATTGATTTATTTTTTGGGGGAAATGGGGTTTAGAGTCGCTTTCAAGATTCTATAACTTATAATCATCACTTGTCAGTTTAGTTCAGGAGGAAACCCGCAACATCCGTAGTGCTGAATGTTGCAGTAAACCTGCGAGCTGGTACTGACAAAACCAAGGATGATAACTGCATTGCCACTCTACAGACATCACATCCTATCAATATCGCGTCAGATAGGTAACTTTCGCCAACATTGATGCCGGACTCCCAGGGCAAGATTTGAACCACTTGCCCAGTGCACGTATGAACGTTTTGAAAATAATTTAATTACAGAAAATAATGAAAGGTACATCCGGGAAAAAACATGAATAGAGGCCTGGTCGATCACATTTAATTGATGTTGCATTTATGTATAAAATCTAGACTTCACATTAAATCCTATCAATATCGCGTCAGAAAGGTAACTTTCGCGAATATTAATGCCAGGCTCCCGGGGTGGGATTTGAACCTGGAACCTTTGGCTCCGAAGTCCAATGTTCTACCACTGTGCTACTACCTGCAGCTTTGAGCAGGTAACTACTTTGACATCAGATATGTTATGTAGTATACACTAGCATAGAACAACAATGCTTGCCAACTTTCAAGTTTTATCTACATGTTGTGTTTTCTCTGCCTGCTCGTAGTCGTTAAACAAGACACAGAAATGTGTAATTTCACACTCTGCCTCATCCACTGCTCAACACAATGACTTAACCTTATATACAAAGCATAAAGGTTCTTCCATGGAATTATCTTTTTACCATTCTCGTTTCGATCATCCAATCCCCGTGGAAACATGTGTTTCTTATGCAACACACTAATCGATGTTCAAAAACTTTGTGTGCTACATAGATACAAAAGCCAGATCATTAAGCAAACACAATCCTTCCATCAACATTCTCTGAAATCTCAGATTGTATTTTCGTCTTGTATTCTCACAAACGCACCAGTTGAGCCTTTTACTTTGCTGACTTGGTTTCGGTAACCATGACGGCACAACGTTAAAATATAAACACAGTTAAAAAGAATGGCGCCAGGCCAATATCTGAAATGACTTTTTTTAAAGTCTGCCACTAACCATTTCAAACATTAAAATATAACACCTACAGTTAATGTTTTCTTTGGAAAACAAGTTGGGAAAACAAGTTTCCTAAAATGTAGATTTGGAATGGGAATTGTACCATAATATTTTTATTTCCTTTAACTTTTATTGGTCAAAATGGCTGAAAAAGCGAAGATGCATCAAATTATAAACAACGTTTTGAAATGTGGGCTGGAAAAGCAGGCAATAATTTGAAAACCTATACATTGAACATGAAAATGATTATTCTATGGTTAACATCTTGACACACAAAATATATGAGAACATTTTAATTTCCAACTCTATAATATTCATGTAACACTTTTGTGAAAATGGAGAATTTTGTTATTATATCATTAATGTCACACAGTAGTATATCAGTTAGATGTAGTCTTTATATGACATTGTATCTAACTGAAATTCAGAAGAATATGGTAATGATGATAGAGTGCTCTTGCTGGCCACAGACATTGATAAATCAGAAATTGTCTAATGTTGAATGATATTCGTACACAGGAAGAAGGAAAAAGAGTGAATTTATTTTCAGATTTGATAGGCAAAAAAACAAGGCTAATTTGGATGGTTGTCGAAAGAAACTAATTAAGTAAAAAAAATAGAAGACATAAGACACTCGTACTTCAGGACCTGTTAATGAATTCAAATTTTAAAAAATCATCTTTTAACCAAGAGTTTGAAATCCACGAAATAGAATACATTTAGTATTAATGTTCATATTGAGTTACATCAGTTACACATAGTTACAAGTACAAGGACATCAGATTACTTTTAAATTTACAAAAATAATTTTTGACTGTCATTGTGTGGGATTAGTGAGGTCATTCTGTTCATATTCACACAGAAAACAGAATGCAATATCTGCAGACATCATTTTGCTTAACTCTTACAACACTAATATGAGAATGCTGTATCAACCATGGCTTACTGTCACACATACACAGCTTACCATGAACAGCTTACTATGATATCAACCAAAGTACTGCGGAGAAATGGCGTAAAACCTCAATGTTATCAATTTACATTGTGTCACCGACTATAGTCAGATAGACATTGTGAGCAGATCAAACTCTTACTTCCTAGTTCACTGTGGAAATACCAGAGGAGAACCGTGATAATAGCAACATGCCAACAAGAATTAAAGACCTAAAGGTTATTATGACAATTGCTTGGTCAAGATGGACTGGTCAAGAAGTATTGGTCAAGATTTATTGCATGATCAATGTCAGCATTATATGATAACAAAATAGTAGATATGGGAGTGTTTCTCCCTGCCAGTAAAATACTCTGCCATGTGTTTAACAAAAGGGTCATATCGGTAAATAAAAGTTTACATCATATCCTATTCTAGTACAAGTATTGCTCACACCCTGATTTAAGCCCAGAGTACAGAAAGACCCTTTCTTGTGTCCATATAGTAATGTGTTCTTTCAGTACTCATTTCCTGAGAAACACCACACTAAAGTCTAGAGAGTATTCCAAGGGAAATTACTCTACTCTACTCTGCATCTATCAATTGCCAGAAATGAAAATGTTCTTCCTTCTTATACAAACTGTACTTTATTCAACTGCAAACAATATTCTGTCATTCTTTACGCCACAGATTATTCATGTCAATAACTTTGCTTTTGGTTCACGCAAGTTCGAATCAATCCAACGACCAACTCAAGGAGGTCGTACAAGGTTAATTCAAAATGTTCCCAGGAGATTTCGATGCTTCATCGACCCTAGGCGCCATGTCTTCCTCTAGCAGAGCTCCAAGTGTTACCATAATACCTCTAAAAACACTGGGCCTCCAATAAATGCCATCCTTAAGACAACAACTAGCAAGTGCCAGAGTTAAAGTGAAATATGCACAGTTCCATGAATTTTCTAGTAAGCTACACAAATCCAGGCACTTTTGACATGGGGAAATAAAGATTTCTTTTTGATTAAATGAAATAGCCATTGAAATTTATAATACATTGAAATTTACTGTGTGTTCTAAGAACTTGTTGAAAGAAGCAATTGTTAGGCCAACTTGTTGTGTTTTTGTTGGGTTTTTTTTCTTTCTGGATTTAATAAAAAATAAAACTTTAAATGGTATCTATGGTTACATTCAGTAGAAAACTAAGGTCAATAAAAGGGATATTGCATTCTTGTTTCAAGTAGCTCAACTCTTATTCAGCAACTAGACCAGCCAATGAATCAGGTCATATTCCAAATGACCCGCATGGAAAATATTTACATACTCTACAAATTATACCCCTCATGGACAGAAAAGAGTCTCTAAGCTCTGACCTTAATGTAATGTGACTAAGGCTTGGCTTAAGGTAATACCCTATATACCATTTTGTACAGGAGAGCATAACCTATAGTTATACAATTTTGCGCGGAAGAGCATAACCTCTAGTTATATCATTTTATACCATTTTGTACAGGCAAGCACACCATACAATTAGTGGTAATCTTCCATGTAACTCCAGCTAGAGACCACACTGGACACTACACTATGACAATGAAGCTGGAGAGGGATGAATATTATTGTCTGCTTGTACTAGTCTGGATTTCCACCAGTTTTTATGGTGTTAGCACACTTGAAATGCCGCATGTCTCAGTTGAACATGGGTATCCCACTCAGACACTTTGTGCCGACATCTTTTGGTATACCTTAGAGTTATACCATTGCATACATACAAGAGGGGCCCTGGCACCATTTCATGAAGCCCTTTTATCCACTACAACATCATAACCATCCTTTACTGTACACATCCAAGACCACCTAGGAGATGGCTATGGTTTAATAAATACATCATGTGCAACCCGAAGGATTCTATATCAGTATGCTATATGGTACCTGTAGGCCACTTTGCAGATTTATCTGTGGGAGGCATGTCAGACTATGTTTGGAAAACCTGTTTTTCCACTGTGCGGCACTACCATTCTTTCAAAGACAGATACTGATAAGTTATGTCAACATGGAAATGTTCTTCAATAGCTAAAGCTGTGAAGTTTCACACAGGTACTGTAAATCAGGAAATTAATGCTAGTAGGATATTAATGCGAAAAATTAATTAAATGTCCAAGCTAGTATTACTCGTCACTATTATTATTTATTATTATTTCCTTTTTAACATTTTCTATTATACATGAGTATATATTTCACTGGTCTTTATACAGGTGAAGCAAGTCTAACTTATCTTAAATTAAATCCGTGCTTTTAAAAATAAAATAAAATAATATAAAATAAATAAATATAAATTTATAAAGTATGCATCTGTGACAGTCCTTCATTCATCAATGCACACTTGAAACTACTCCCGTTTTGGACATAATGAATAATTCACAGTACAAAAAAGCCGCTTTCAAGATTCTATCACTTATATCATGGATTGTCAGCTTAGGGCAGGAGGAAAACCACAACATCTGTAGCAGTGAATGTTACAGTAAACTTGCGAGCACCGGCTGGTACTGACAAGACCAAGGATGATAACAGACATCGCATCCTAGTAATATCGCGTCAGAAAAGTAACTTCCGCGAACATTGATGCCGGACTCCCAGGGCGAGATTTGAACCACTTGCCCCGTGCACGCATGAACGGTTTGAAAACAATTTTCAGAATAAATAATTACAGAAAATAATGAAAGGTACATCCGGGAAAAAACATGAATAGAGGCCTGGTCGATTGCATTTAATTGGTGTCGCATTTATGTCTAAAATCTAGAGTTCACATTAAATTAGTTGCGCATTAATTTCCTGATTTATAGTATATAGCAGAGTGGTACCAGGTATCCCATGTGTTACACACGTTGGCTCTCACAGTTTCAGGCAGGGCACCCTTGATGAGATGATGTTCTTCATGTCCACATTGTCATCAATGACTTACCTGAGGAGATGCGAGTCTTTCCTGATATTCCAAGGGTAGCTCTCATTCCGATAGCTCCTTTTCAGCAATGGCGCACACAACTTATTTCCCATGATTCACCTCATCTCGTAAGATGGTCACCTTGCATCCTGCCCCATCTGAAAGATACGGAATGAAGACCATGATATGATGGGAAAGTCAAACAGAATGTGAACCTTACCGGAAATACAATTTATCCAACTCTATGTATATCAATTTCGCATTCATGACATGTTCAAGTCTAGATAAAATATCAATATGTTGTTTTTGCAAGCTTAAGTATTTGGCTCATTGATTTCATGAAGCTATATCAAGAAGATAAAAATCAATTTCCACATCTATCATGTCAATAGCAAGTTCAGGAACTCATAAATAACAGTCAATGGCACACACCCAATACTGTATCAAGCCATGACATAACATACTCTTTTAAATCAAGTGACTCTTATGGTAAACAATAATTATTGATGTACTGTTTTGTCCACATTTTGAAATAACATTTACCACTTGCTAGATTGGCTAAAACATTAGTCTTACCATGATTACATGGATGTGATAAAAGTTTACAATGGAGGATTGATTGTTGAGTCCGACCAATTATCATGATTATGCTAAATAATTCGAAGTGGACAAATAAATAATGAATCTGTGACCAGCTGGGCTTCCTTGATGAAGGCATTTGTTCAGTTTCAAACAATGGATATTCACAGATCCAATAGTACCATGAACTTCATTAATTGATATCTACCTAGAAAAAAGAAACTTTTTGAGGTACAAAAGAAAACAGATGCTAACTGAATTCACTTGAGTGTATTTCTGATTTTGTTTCAAGGATGCTCATTAAAATATTTCGATGACATACAACCATCTATTAATGGAGGCAACTGTTTCAGTTTATTATATGTAGATCTTTCATAGATAAGGAACATTTCTCCACTGCAAATAACATACTATTTTCGTGAATGAGATGTGTTAACAACCGTGTAACCACTTTCAGACAATAAAAAATGAAAATAACATAAAAGTCGCTCCCATAAGTCAAAGTCACGATACATGCATGTATACATAATTCTACTTCCTGTCAACAAACTTGTTAATTTATAATGAACATCTGTTGAGATAACCTGGCTAGCCAATGCCCGAGAAACTCGATCAAAAGCACCTACCTACAAACAAGGAAAGTAGCGGAATAGACACAGCTTTGTAATTGAATAGGTTGGTGCGCGTGGTTTCCGTCTCCAACGGCAACCTGACTGCCAAGCACAGGATGTGTATCCTGCGTGCTATCAAACACGGCAATCATACGCGTTGAGCAACAGTCATTAGAATAATTACTGAAAATATGGCTCGTCTCAGAGTTGAGATTTATAGCAAGTAAAAGTGCACTTAAACAATTAACTGTAAACAGGGATTTTCTCTGCAGTCTAGACCCTTAAACACATTGCTTAAGAATTTCTGATTAATAATAATAACAATAATAATAATAATTAATAATGCACTAGTTCCAGCTTTTAAAACATATTGAAATTGCTACATTTATACTCCAACCAGTGAATTGGTGTGCACTCAGTTTCCTTCTCAACTTACTGGAGAGTATACAGTAATAATAATAATAATAATAATAATAATAATAATCCATTTACAAACACATTTTAATGTATTTTGGAAAGCAGTGCTTGAAGGCCAAGATATAAATCTGTTTTAAATGTAAATTTCTTAAATAGCAATGTTAAAATAAACCAAAAATCTGAAAATTAATAGATTACAGTTACATGTTGAGTGGCAAGTTTGTAAGTCACGCAGGCACTATATTTACAACTGTTCAAAGACAGGAAGCATTGGTAAACACATACAGACACTTCACATTTATGAAATTTAGAAACTTGAATTGTATAATAATAGGGTTATTGAGTCATAAGACAGATCCATATAGGAAATTCTAAGTGTTGCAGGGTGTGGTGTTGCGACATTGGAAACATGGTACAGAAAACACACCCAATTTTAATTGATAACACACCCATAATGTCATATATTCTTCTATTGGTAATATATCAAACTTTGGCTGTAGTTATTTACAATTGTGTATAACATTAATATGACTTAAAATAAACTATATATGAACTTCTGGCAAATAAAATTTGCATAGTCCTATAAAAGTTATCCCTTGCCTAAAACATGAATATTCTACATTATATTTTCTTAAAATGCTTGCACAAAAAGAATCCTTGTACAGTTCAAGCTTGATAAAATTATGCCCATGCTAAAATTAAACCGATCAATAGATTACAATCCCATATAGAGATCAATCAAGTTTGTTTTTTATCGCCCATATTCTTAACACACTTGGACATCATCCCGTTTCTCATGCATAGCAAGGTTTGCTACTATCAGTTTGCCAATCTGTAACCATGTAGATATTGTATTACAATAACAATATTCTTAACACACTTTGCCATCATCCCCATTAACAATATGACCCTACTTACCAATCTGTAACATGTATGCCAGTATGGTAGCATTGCTTCTATCTGCTTGCCAATTTATAACATAGTAGGGTAGCATTGCTTCTATCTGCTTGCCAATTTATAACATTGTAGGGTAACATTGCTTCTATCTTCTTGCCAATCTGTAGCCGTGTATGGTAGCATTGCTTCTATCTCCTTGCCAATTTATAACCCTGTATGGTAGCACAGCTTCTATCTGCTTGCCAATTTATAACATTGTAGGGTAACATTGCTTCAATCTGCTTGCCAATTTATAACCATGGTGGGTAGCATTGTTTCTATCTGCTACCCAATCTGCAACTATGTATGTAGGGTAGCATTGCTTCCAAATATGTAACCAATAAGGTTTGCTTCTATCTGTTTGCCAATGTGTAACCATGTACACTGTAGGGTAACATTGCTTGTATCTGCTACCAAATGTGTAACCATGTAGGGTAGCATAGCCTCTATCTGCTACCTGCTATCTCAACATGTACATCAGCAGCTTATCAATGAACTGATCTAGCTGCAGAAGCATGAATGGTTACTTCACAAACAGATGTGGACAAACTATACTCTCCTGTAAAAATCAATTCCTATGTTAAAGGGTTCAGGGGTTCAGTACTTCACATGGAAATCAATCATTCCTGATTTCCCTGCCATTCCTTCTTTTTTCTTCTTTTTTTTTGGGGGAATATCAGCCTTCACAAGTAACAATCTTGCATACAGCCATGATGGTGTGTTTGATTTACATCACAGATATGGACCAAAGGCATACATATTACCTGGTAATACCCTATCTCAATTGCTTTGAAGTTTCTCTTTCAAAGACATATCAACAATTAAATTGCCTGTACTTTGACATATTAGGAATTATGACTGGACTATTATTTTAATTTCTACATATATACCTGCTTAGATGAAAGATTGATCTACCAGATTATGTAAAATCATTATTAGGCTTAATGCGTCTTTAATCCAATGCAAAATAGACTAATATAACTCAGTCAAGTATTTCATGTCAAATAAATACTAAAAGATTGTTTGAAGGGAAAGAATATATCTGGATGTTGACAGAGCATGCCTTTATTGTATAAAAGTTGACATCTATCTGCAATGTGGAATATTTTGCATATTGAACATCTAGATCTATAGAATATATTTACCATTGATCCGAGTTACCTACATGTACCTATTTAATCATTCATCAATTATTGTGTTGCTTTTAAGGCCATTATGAACTAGCCATGTATTTAAATAACATGTAGAAAGTAATAGTTTAAAGCAATGCATTTTCACAATCATGCTTTACAGGAAAAACATTATCGAACATCTTAGAATACGGTGCCAAATTGTCTGTGCATAATATACATAATGCATAGATGGCATGGACTATTGGTGGATCTGAGTTAGTGCTATCATCTTTAGATCAATGGATGGATCAAACATGCATGTGTAGAATTTTTTAATCACTCTACCTTGCCAATGCACTATGCCCAACCCGCCCGACATGTATACAATAAACTACTGATAATATCAAAATAGAAATTCCAAATTTGTGAAAACCCTCTCCCTGCTGGATCTAGCATAGACACTGCTCATTAGGGCATCCTTGAGTGCCTTCAGCATGCAGAGAGTTAACCCCATCTCTGTAGGATATCAGCTGCTCTACAGGACCACTCAGATCACTTCCAGCATTGAGAGGGTTAAAGACTACAAACCTTAACCAGAACTACATCATGTTCGAATCAATGTTATCACAGGAAAAGAGGGACGCTGATTACGTTAATAGCTGGAGCTTGTCACGAGACTGATTTGAATACAATTATTTGGGCAAGAGCCATAAAATATCTCTGAAGCTGTCAACAGGAAAAAGGATTACAGGCAAATGATAGCTTGATTTGATCCGTCAGAAAGATTTCGGATTACTTTGCATTGATAACAATTGATTGAGATGCTTTAAAGTAAGAAGAACACAAATTGTACAGAAAATTAATGGATTTTAAAAAGTACAGGGAAATTACAAATGTAATCTGTATTCAAGATATGATGATACAAAATATATGTTATGGAAGTCCTGGACATTCAAATCCAAGGATAGTTCCAGTAATATACCAAGTCTGTATTAACATCCACAACTTCATAACACTAAAGGCAATGATCTTATTGGTGATTCGCGTTCCTTCAGTGAAAAATCTCCCTTCGGAGATAATTCATTTATCTCCGACAAGTATCTTCATCTCGAGGAGATACACAAATATTCCATCCAGCTAATGGGAGCAAAACAGTTGGACACACAAACACAATTTGTAGAGTAATACCGCTTACTTCATCATTAGAATGGCCTGCAGACACACACTAACTAGAACACAGAAATTAGCCATTAAACTAATAAAGCCCACATGTGGATCCTCTCTGGTCCGGGAAATCAATAGGCTGCTAGTCCAGGGAGGCTGACATATTGGCTCAGTGCTTCATTCGGCACCAACAGTAGTGGTAGCCATCGCTCGCACACACATATTTGTACATCTCGGCCGTTTTCCAAAGACGACCACGATCATAATTTAACATTGTGAGGACCGTATAGTAATCTGTATATAAGTAGTCGGTGATGTACTGATGTGTGTATGTCCAAGTATGAGAGCACCCAGAACGTCTTACAGACTTGGGAGGATTTGATCGTGTACTTTTATTCATATTTATTAAAAGTGCATATTTTCATCACTTATCATCATTCATTCTTGTTCTCAGCATCATCAGGTCCTGAGATTACAAAACCATTTTGAGTACAATTTCATGCTCAACAGTTCATTTACAAATCCCCAAATGAAATTTGAGCAAAAGCATGAAATCATACTCAAAAAGATTCATAATTTTGAAGCCTGCAAAAGTATTTACAGGTTTTAATATAAATGTTTAACTGGACCATCTCAATCATGGAATTCAAACCCAAACTATCTGGATGTAAGTCCAACACTCTAGCTACTTAGGCAAAAAGGAAACCCAGCTGGCCGAGCCTAGGAGAATGTTAGATCACACAGCCATATTATCCCCATCCAAGTGGTGACTTGTCCTAGAATCACTATTATTCCATTCATTTCTAGTAGTCGCCGGGGACTCAGAAATACTCTGTGGGACAATTCAGCAAGAACAGCCCACCAGGAACAACCCCAAATACAATTACATGTCAGGAACCATTTGTAGCAGAACCATGTCCTGGGAATCGAACCCATATTTGTCACTTAATTTATCATTCATGATGAGCAGATTCTTGTGGATGAATACCTCGCTTGCAATTTATCAATTCTTGTAGATACCTTGGTTATGACATATCAAGACTTGTAACAACCAATTGAATATGATCTCTTTGTTCTCCTCCCACCTTAAGCAGACAGACCACTACAAGATGCTATTTTTACAACGGCCTAGATATCTAGAATCACAGGTATTACAACACCCACTCTTCACATTCTGCACATCTAATCTTGGAGAAACAACTAACTGCTACCTTGCCTGGAATCAATTATGTCACCAGAGTTTTCCCCGTTAATAGAAACTGGCAAATTCATTCCTGAAATAAACATTTTATGTTTCAGCTGTCCTCAGTGAAGACTAAGCCAAGCAATAAATCCCTAACTAAGGCTTAGTTCTGGCCAAATCACCACCATGATTGACTTGATGATCCTAAATGATGCTGGCGATAACATCAGGGATATTAACACACCTGGTTTTGCCAGGAATTGAAAGGGTTAAAAATGCTTGTGCTGTAAAGATGGTTTTGTCAGTAAAGGGTTAACAATGTGTGCTGTAATTCTGGGATTGTCAGGAATGGGTTAATTCTGCAATTCTGTCTTTTGTCGAGAAATGGTTAAATGCTTGTAATATTTATCAAGGAAAGGGTTAATGTTTAACCCTCTCCATGCTTGAGGCAACCGGAGATGCCCTAAAGAGCAGTGCCTGTGCCCAATCCAGCAGGGAAAGGGTTAACATAGTATATACCAAAGGACAATATAAAATACCTTAAAACTGTACACAAGATATCATATTATTAAGATAATTTATTTATACTCAACAAAATAAATTAAGGTCTGGTAGATATCTTTATGGGAAGCTTTCAACTAAATTTCTCAACTCGGCTGGATGAATCTGGGACCATGTTTTTTCCAATAAGTTCTTGAGCCTGGAGCCTGTTGACATTTTGAAATTCTTCTTTGTTAAAATAATATACAGCTAATTTTAATGTCTGGAAGGGCTGAAGGCCCTTAATTAATTTTGGTGTGTATAAATTTCAATTTCAAAATCTGTACTGTTGACAGCAAATGAAGAGAAAATGTCCATATCAGTATAACTGACCAAAAAAAACAGAAATTGAAATGAAAGCAAAATCATAGAATATTGGGAGAAAAAAGATTATGTCAACACTTATGGTATGAGTTTATATATCATACTATTGTTTTTTTGTTGTTGAATACACAAAGACATGTAATCTAGTTTATGGAGTCAAGTGGAATATCCAGCTGGGAAAACAGAAAGCTTTGAGCTGGCTCCTTGGCTTGATGAGAGTGGGTATGCAATTACACCATCTTTGTTTTCTATATAAATAGTCAGAAGCCAAGATCAATTGGGGATAACACACACTGAAAATCAATGAACTGTGAACCATATCTGATTGTAGTTGCATCTGGAATATAATTCATATGTAATTTTCTGAAATTTGCCTACGGTAATTCATGTATATATACATTTTGAATACCTGTATATTTACTATATATTTATGTGGAATTTCTTTTTGGATATAGAAATTTTAACAGTGTCTGATAAGCCAATATGACTGAGTGATTTTATTTATCGTGTACACAATCTGACTCATTGTAAATATGCAGGATCTATAGTTATTCTTATATTGATGCAATATACCTGGCATGTAGAAAATTGATACAGTTGTATTGAAAATATTTTATTAAGAGATACATTTGTTCACATCTCAATTGTGTATGTCATTAATTGGTTATGTTAATGTACGCATTTATACCAATATCATCATGACAGACACTAGCAAAATAATATGTAGTTCATGTACAGAGTGACTGAGTGATTATGGAATGTAATGTTGCTGCTGGAATCTTTCACCCATTTGTGGCGATTAATCTACAGAAGAAGTAGATCATGCCAAAAGTAGATCATGTGAAAAATTGTATCAATATGAAATAAATACTAATATTATAGTGGACATATATTAAACAGTAGCAACACAAAGGAAAAACATTAATCTCCTATATTTTATATTTTCTATAGTAAGTATCGAAATAGATATACATACCACATCTTTCCGACACATATTAAAATGTAGGATACAGATGATGTAGAAGTTTTCACATTCCAGTGCATTTGACCGAAAACAATGTGTAGATGTTTGGCCGATATTGGAGTTATCTTTCCTTACATCTTCCAGCCAAGCCACTGAAGCAAGACTGCCATTTATCATGTGTGATATGCCAGATATCCAGTAGAGGTGTGGTTATGACAATATAATGATTAGAGCTAAAACGCATATTTGAATATTCGTGATTGAATATCAAAAGATGAACATTCAAATAGTAAAACTGCATTTGAATATTCAAACACCTTTGCATCAATGTCATAACAAATGTTGAGAAGTATTTTAGATCCCATGCTTTTCCTTAATACCTTTGAGATCTTCTTCTTTCAATGTTACTGCTCAATATCTAATCAGAAAACACAACAATGGAAATTTACTGACCTGTACATGTAGTTCTAAAACTGAAAGTGTTAAAATCTAAAATGGAAAGTGTTAATGAACACAAGAATCTGATAAAGTGCTCAACTTTCTAAAGTTTCAGAAGATATAACAGGCACAATAAATCAAGTAAATATATGGTGCATATGTCATAAACTTAATTGCCATATGGTACATTGCTTAGATCTTCTATTGGTTTTATCAATACCCATATGAACAATTCTATAATGCAAATGTGAATGATGTATTGCCAATTTCAGAAGATGGATTTTTGTCATAGTATTCCAAACATGAAGCCGTTGACTCAACCAGTGAGCAAGATTATATTTAACCTCCTTGCTCCTGGAAGCAATAAAAGGTGTCAAAAGGGGGCAATAATTTGTATTATCCCAGTAGTTAAGCCACTAGCTGCTGTAGATCATCCCATATGTGCATCTGTGTGTGTGTGTGTGTGTGTGTGTGTGTGTGTGTGTGGTAAGACTCATTTAGTAACTAGGGAAATACTTCACAAGGATATGATAAATAAAGTATACTGTATCCGCAAGATATCTATTTTATGATTTTAAAGGTAATTACACCCAAGAATCTAATCTTAATCTTCATGTCAAATAGAATTTCATTCCTCAATAACTACTTTATTATTTTACATTATAGTTTCATTTGAAAGTTTTTTAGTTTTTTTTGTAATCCAGTATAACTACGTAATATACCAACGATGAAAAAAACAACCATCCATTATTTTCATAGTTGGCTTCCATTTCAATAATATGCTTTTGTTGAATGATGATTGATTTCGATGTAAAAATGTAATTCCCTTTGGAACTCTGGGCTTGCCGGGAGCATAAATTGACAATGAAAGAAGAAAAAATGTGGATCTTTCGTGATTATGCTCAAGAGTATTACTGCTGATATACGTCTGAAAATCCCCCCTAGCATGAGTGGTAAACACTGTGAAAGCCGAGGTTACAGATGATGAATAGAAGGGAGAGCACTCCGGTCTTGAAAGGGGAACTGTAATCAAATATCCTATCGGCCATTTTCACTAGGAAATATTTATGGAAAGTTTGATGGATCTTTAAATCAATACAACGGGAAATCATACAGGATTTCAGACACTTTTTTTTTATTATAGAAAATAGCTTGTTCAAATTAATATCTATAAAATGTGTAAGCTATTAAATATTTGCATGCAAATATTTATAAAAGAAAACAGATTTATATGGCAGATGCTATATAGCAGATATGTACAGCAGATTTTATATAGCAGATGTACAGTATGGCAGAGGCAGAGAGCAGACATACAGCACAGCAGATGCAAATGCAGACAGAATGCACAGCAGATGCAGATAGCAGACATGCACCATATAGCAGACGGAGATAGTAGACACATGTATGTATAAAGTAGCAAATACATATAGATATACATGTATGTACAGCTCAGCAGATGTATACAGCATATACATGTACATGTATGTAGCAGAATTGCAGAGCAGCATGATACATGCAGATAGCAGATGTACAGCAAAGCAGATAATTATAGCAGATGTACAACACAGCAGATAGCAGATGTACAGCACAGCAAATAGCAGATGTACAGCACAGCAAATAGCACGCATACACACCAAATCATATGCAGATAGTAAACAGACAACACAGCACACAAACACTGAGGGAGAGAAAGAAAGAGAGAGAGCGAGAAAGAGAGAGAGGGGGTGGAGAGAGAGAGAGACAGACAGACAGACAGACAGATAGACAGACAGACAGACAGACAGACAGACAGACAGACAGACACACACACACACACACACACACACACACATAAATATACAAACAAACACAGACACACACACATACATGTAGCATAAGTACACCATAGCAGAACTACAAAGCAGTAGAGACAGAGGTCAGAGGCACTGCAAGAAGAACCTTGTAGCAAGCATTGCCCTGTGGGCAGGTACAACAGCCACGTACAGTCTCACAGCGACCTCTTCCAATGGATTTTACACAGAAGCAGCAGCAAGTCAGACATCTCCCAAGAGGGGTGTCAATCCCTCCTCCTGTTAAACTGCCGGTGATAGAGAGAACTGTTGGATAGGTCTGACCTTGTGAGGTGAACCAATTACTGGAGCTCTAACCATTAGTCCCACTACAGGTACAGCTCAGACACCTCCAGCTTTTCCTCATGGAATATGCACAGGGGCTTCCATGACCAGGATTAACATTGAGCCCAGGCTGGAGTTTGACCAGAAGAACATCAATAGACGAAGGAAGAAACGTGCACTCATGGTTAATGAAAAAGATAATCATGTGGGTTTTTTTAAAGAATTAATGTGCAATCATCTTGGGTTTTTTTTCTAGGATTGAAAGATTATTGTATTATAGTATGACACCAAAGTTAGTGGTTTAACAAAAAAAATATTATGTGCATTTATCTCTTTTCTTAAGATTGAACAAAATGTTGTGAAATGAAATATTTTTCTGTAGTAATTATAAATAATAATTAATGGAATTAATGTTAGACCAGCAACCTCTCTTATTTTTACAGATTGGAATGTAATAAATATGATTATTCAAGTAGAAAGTTTAATTTCCTCATTTCATTTAACATCTGAAAAGTATTAACACACATGGAGACACACACACACACACACACACACACACACACACACACACACACACACACAAACACACACACACACACACACAAACACA
>JAUTBT010022529.1:0-20664 GCA_032361225.1 Lepetodrilus schrolli
GAACATGGGATCCGCAGAAACCCAATTATCCTCAACCTCCAGGATCCCTTCATCCACCGACACAGGACGCAACCCACAGCAAATGGGTTGCCCCATTTTGTCGCCTCTTACGACACACAATGGGGTGTGGGGGACCAATATTCTACCCCGGGTCCCCACGGGGTCATGTTTACCAAAGGTAAGGAATATTACATAGTTTTTATTATAAGAAAACCAAACACTGATTGCATATTTTAAAATTAATTAATTAGCTGTTCTGCCAGGTTATGTAAAGGGCATCATGTCAGAATGACGTAGGCTAGATTGGAAAAACAGCGAAACTAACGAATTGATTGAATAACACTTCAGAGCTGGATGCTTCTTGACAAACTGTCAACAGCTCTAGAGCTTAAAAGAAATCATCTACTTGGGGAAAAAGGGCTGCAATTATTGATCACAGGAGCTTTTTACTTTCAAGAATTCAGACTCCAAATTATACGTATCACACAAAAACAATCTAGCTATTCAATTTCCCCAAAGCCATATTTTTGTTCTATCCTTGTTTGAAAAAACACTTTGGTTTAAAAAAATGTCTGATTACGGTATTCAGCTAGGGTGGTCAGGATTTTCAAACAAGGATAGAACAAAAATATGGCTTTTGAATATGTTTTTGTTTCTCCGTGTAAATTGAACATGTTCTTGAGGAAATTGATTGCATTCTGAACATCATATGAACATGCTTTTGGTTCTTGTAAACTGAACAAATTCTTGAGGAAATGAATTTCATTTTTTTTTAAATTTGAATTATATATTTGTGGTACTTTCTGAAAACTTAATACATCTATTGACAAAATTGCAAAGGTGTTAAGATACAAGCTAATCACTCTGTCCCTAAAACTGAGCAATGGCTGCAATAATATTTCGAGATAATTAAATTGACATGCAGCAGGAGCAACTGGAAAGATAAGCCATATCTCCATCTGGATGAGAATACAGTATTGTCCTCAATGAACACGGTACATCCAAACTGAAATATCTCTTGTCTGAAACATTTATTGCAATTCACCACATTTAATATTTTAACTCTGGTAGAACTCTGATCTTTTCTTCACATCACATACACTGGGAATATTAGATGCTATTTTAGTTTCCTGTGGGCGACAATATAATCCTAATTTTGACCAATCACAGACCTTCTCCGTATTTGATGCAACATCATATCTTGCAGCAGTCACCATGGCAACAATGTAAGTATGAAAGTCTGATCAAAGATCTGCCCCTGTCCAAACGCCGACAGGGGAAGGGGTGGGGGAGGTGGTGGAAGTCGGTGTCAATTTAAGAAAATGCTAGAGCCAATATCAGAAGAATCGACTGGTACCAGTAATATTCTATACATCTGGTAATGGACATAATTAGGTCTGCAACATAATAGAAATGCTATATGAAATTGTAATGCTCATATCTAGGAGAATCAAAAATAGAGATTAAAACTATTCCACAAGACTGTCATGGATATTGTCAATAATTTGGATATTTTTCTCAAAATAACTTTTAAAATTGTAATAAGATTTAATGAAATGTTACTGTAAATTTTACACATCGGTGAGATTTATTGAATTAACATTCCTACGGTTGCAGCAAACTGGAGATGCCCTATCTGCCTATAGAGAACCAATTACAACTGATCCACTTTGGGTTAGTTACATGTATTCCATATCTATTACATATTCCATGTTGAATCATCCAGACTGTGGCTATGTAACTTGTAAGTAGTTACAACAGAGGATTTAAAGGCATTACACAAACAGATGGCATCTGTCATGTGTCCATAACCACTAGATTATCTCCACCATGCTAGTAATGTTGTTACATAACAAAACATGTATGAAAGATAATCTCACATCATACATATATCCATAATAGCATATACTTCAGGAAGTGAAAATATTATAAAGTGCAGATTCATGATTAAATGATTCATGATTCATGCAGATTCATGATTAAAAATGAATCCAGACTTAATATTTAGTCTTACCGAAAGGATTTTCGTCGTGGCAGACATATTCTTGGAGTCCAAGAATATTTCTCCTGTGAACCGAACCAGAGAAACCGGATTGCATCTGTGAAGACTTCACAGCAGCTCATTATTAACCCTCTTACTCCTGGAGGCAATGTCATATGTCCCACAGAGCAGCAACTTTTGTTTAATGTTTAATCCAGTAGGGAGATTAATGAAATATTCCAAACCATAGGTTAATAAAAATTACAATCTGCAGACGCCGTTCCACATCGACACAGATAAAGTTGCTGACACCATTGTCCAAATGAATGACAAATAAAATAACACATTTTCATAAACCTTTTTGTCTTTGACTTCATCAGTTGATAGTCATAGGAAGTTGTTTGATTGTCTCGCACAACTGGAAATTTTTCTTTTCAAGGCCGGTCAGAAGAAGACTGTCAAACAGGGACATGAGCCATCAATGGTTTCTCATATATTCCTCATCTAACTCAAACACTGCAAAGACAATGTGTACTGACAGAAAACAATACGTCAAATCGCCTTACAAGGAAATCTTATCTCCACCTGTCGTGCGATATCCTCGGACATTATGCGACAACAGGTTGCGGTCAACTCGTAAGCAACTTCGGGGACACCGCGATGAGGTACCGTAAGTACAGAGCCTGAAATACCTGATGGCTGGACTCTGACCTGGCTTACCGGCAAATTGTCACAAAGTTCTGTCAGACATGTCCAAACTCTGGTACAGCCTCCCCAGCAATAGCTACAAAGTGGACCAAAGAACATAATTTTCTGGGGTCGTGTCAACACAACACAGATGTGCTGAACTGTGTGTCTGTTCATGAATGCAGTCGAACCATGCCGTCAGATTGTGAATATGATGTTTCAGGTATAATTGCATACACAAACTGGCCAAGAGAAACATTCTGGGATATTTTCGCATTGCCGGCATTTGACCATCAGTGCTGTGTATGCTTCTTTATCAGTTTCGCACCTGCTGTCATTCCTAGTCTATGTCACACGTGCTGTTGTATACATTTGTGGCCGATTGACAATAAATGTCTACACGTGTAAATTTTACTGTGGTTATGGCCTAAGGTACAAGGATGTCTATTACATTACTTCCTATCTTTCATAGAGACCTGCTAATGGGCCCAATCAATCATAATTATTGAATCGTTTTATATGCTACAAGTGTTAATACTTACAAGATATTAGACAATAATCCAGTTAATTATCAACTCTGTGCCCGAAGTGAAATAATGAACTAAGACAACGTAATGGTGATCACTTTATGGTTTTGTAGTTCATCCAATATTTTTCTAATATTTATGATACTGGCAAATAGTTTCCTTTTGCTTGAGTAATATCTGAAAATAACAATTATTCAGATGATGTCAGGTAGAAATTTTCTAATTAAAAGGACTCATACATATAGGTGATTTTACCTATGCCCATTATTATTATTGCTCATATGTAATATATGGAGCTATATTTGTAAGAATCCTGAGCCTTCAGGCATGAACCACAAAACATGCAAAATGGTGTATATTTCATAGTCAAGTGGTTAGAAGAGTACACTATGGTTGATCAATGGCCAGACAGTTGACAGACAGCCATACACAACTAACCAACTAACTGCATGGAAAATGAGCTGATTTATCGATAACAGATCATTTGGAAGGAAATAAATCACTGTACGTGGTGTAGGATCATCCGTTCTTTAGGTTTATACAATATGAATTTGGTGTTTGAGTCAATTTAAACTGAATATTTTGAGATGGGTTGGCCATTCTGACACCTCAAGGAACATAAGAGTTTTAAATTGAATAGTTTATTGTCATTTGCTGTCTTCAAAGATATCCAACTTCTACAAAGTGTGTTGTATATTTGTGTTATGTCTTGCTTCCATATCAATAGCCATTAAAACATGTAATTCTTAAATTAAAACATTAAAATAAAACCCCCAAGCAAGTCTTATCGAAAGAAAAGAAGAACAAATATACAATGCTTCATATTACAACTCCCTTGTAACAGTATTGTCTTTATTTCTGACATCATTACACACACATATCTATAGATGCCTTCAGTTACAAGGATAACATTTTCTAAAGATATTCTCAGATCCACAATGAAATCCGACATATTTTACTAATTGATGCTATGACAACAGAAATTTTAAGCCAGTCTTATGGAAATGACAAATAGGAATACAAAGGTTTTCATTATGCATTAATTGTCATTGTTATATGACATGATATTTCACTGCTTTAACACCCTCCCCCTGCTGGATTAGGCACAGGCACTGCTCTTTAGGGCCTTTCTGGTTGCGTCCAGCAGTGAGAGGGTTAATAGGCAGATCCTCATGCAAATGAAGTCTTATTACCAGGGAGTTATTGTTTTGTTACCAGGACTTATTTCCAGAACCAAAAAATATAACTGTCTATGAAAGAATGCAAAAATATATATTTATAGTGGTACTCCAACAAACCAGCCTGGTGCAAGTTTGCATACTCTTGGCATTGATTAAAAAAACGAGGGCTATTTCTGTAATTAAAGTCAAGGTGAGATCTATTCCCCAGACCCTGAACGGGACCCGTACTTGCGGTCTACTCACCGGACCCAGACCCAATTCCTGGCAATCTGATTGGCTCACGTGACTCAAAATATGAATAAAATATTTTCCTAACCTTAACATGTGAGCCAATTGGGTCTGTGTCTGTGGAATATACAACAGGTTTGGGTCCGGATCCAGGAAATAGACCTCACCTAACGTCAACAACGCCATTTAAGATGTCCAATGCAAGATACATGTTATCAATTTAGGAATTATATCATGCAAAAAATAATAAAAATTGAAATCAGTGATTACAGAGATACAGGTTAAAGGGGTCGGACAATTGAATTTTTCATATCGACCTAATTGCCTTTAAATCGTGCCATTATATATCCTGAAATGATTCGCAATCGAGTTTTTTCTCGCAAAACCCGCGCTTGGTGACAGTCAACGCTCTGGTGATTTCCCATACTAAACTGGGTCAATATCGTGTGACGTCACAGCAGGCAAACATCAGCACGTGTTGTAAGCGGCCATTGAATCTTACCAGTGAAAGTCATTTGTTGATTTTCATTACGTCGTGATATAGCCCGTATTCTAAAGCGTTTTGCACATACTTTTTGCTATTATATTAATTGTTTATGCACGTACATTACGTATATCATGGTGCGCCAATGCATTGTGTTTGGATGTGGCAGTATTCCGGTGCCAAATCAGGTGCTAGGTGGCGCTAATACGTTTTCTCAGAATCAACGGGGCATGACTTTTATATCGATTTTTCTCGCTTAGACGACATTTTTGGAAAATTGTGAGATGGCTAAGCTAGTTCTTTTAACATAACTTAAGTAATTTTGCAATAAAAAAATTTGATTGTCCGACCCCTTTAAGAGATACAGGTTAAAATCATACTTTTCATCATCAGATCAGATTTAGTCCTTTTTCAAAAGCATAACCTGCATCTTAACCTCTTCACTGATGGAGGCAATTGGAAATGCCAAAAGGACAAATACTTTTTTTTATTAATTCAGCAGAAAAAATTAATATAATACTTAAAACAAGTATGTATAGAGTAGAGCTTTTAGCATGGCATTCAGCACAACATAAATACATTATTATTATTATTATTATTATTATTATTATTATTACCATTATTACCATTATTACCATTATTATTATTATTATTATTATTATTATTCTCTATAGAAAATATAATTACTACTTATTTTTTTGTATATTCCCACATGTGAAGAGTGAACGATCGTTATACTATTTGCAGCTGTATGATGTGGACCTTATCTGGCTTATTGACGCGATATCGATTCATTCCGGAGATTTATATAAGTTACGGTCTGGTGGGCGGGATAGTATTTAAAGTTGTACGTCCTGCGTAGAATATTAAACAGTGAGACATAATCTCACCTTACAAAGATCATCATAACAGCCACCTTTGTCCCAGAAGATAATAAATTATTAAGAATAGTAATATAGTATACTTGTAAGGCAATAAACATGTTTAACCTCCAATGTGCTGCTGACCACCAGAGTTGGCAAATTATCGATGGATCAGTGTGAAATCAGTTGATGTTCTAAACTCCCTGGGGAGTATATTTACTGTTACTACTCACAAATCCAGACTTACATTTTCACTTAATAAAATAATATTTTTGAAAGTTTGTAATATTTCGTACCATTATCAAAATTGTAATATGAATAATTTTTCTGATTGGAAGAAAAAAAGCATGTTTTAATATAACATGAAGTCTCGAGGAGAGGTATAACATAAGCTTTACAGCTTGATTACCAATCCTCATTCATGTATTTCGAACAAAAATATGTTTAAATCACATGAAGTCTCGTCCACACTAGATGTTTCAATCATAAGAAAGTTAAACATGGATATATAAACTTCGGCCCAGCAAACAGGCGAAGAGTAAACACACATCGATGTATCTGACACTTGCTATTGTAATCTTCCAGGTTAAACCTTATAACTAAGTGAGGGTCACGAGATCTGACCACATCAAACATGCAACTATCAACACTACCATTCACAGGCATTGAAAACTGGTAACATTGCCTGGTGGGTACTAATGGAACCGATAGAGTTATCCGCCCTTTGTTTGGGTGTGAACAGTTGGGGAGTGTTAGTGTTAGTCTCTAAACAACAACTTGTAGACAAAACATGAGTTTAGATGTATATGTATTGAAATCAATCTGTTTATTCTAAATGGTACTGATAAGAAGACATTGAATCTCACAAAGAAAGTGTTGACCAGGTATCTTCTATTCAGATTCTTTCATGACATTCAAACATATTGCATGACCATTGAAACATGTTGCACAAAGTTCATTTTAGTACATTCATGCCCATCTTGCAAACTGAACCTGACATGTTATCCAAGTTATATTAGCAACTAAATCAATTAACCCCCACTCCTGCAACAAACACCCCTGAAGCAAACACTCCTGCAACAAACACCCCTGCAGCAAACACTCCTGCAAACATTCCTGCAACAAACACCCCCTGAAACAAACCCCCCTACAACAAACACCTCTGAAACAAACACCCCTGGAACAAACACCTCTGAAACAAACACCTCTGAAACAAACACCCCTGGAACAAACACCCCTGCAACAAACACCTCTGAAACAAACCCCCTACAACAAACACCTCTGAAACAAACACCCCTACAACAAACACCTCTAAAACAAACACCCCTGCAACAAACACTCGTGCAGCAAACAACCCTGTAACAATGCAACAGACACCCTCGAAACAAACACTCCAGCAGAAAACAACACTGCACCAACAAACATTAACAAACACCTCTGCAAAATACAATGAGCATTGACTGCAATGCTGATATTTTCTGTATAGTCAGTGAAATTAATATTACAATAATCTCACAAGAGTTAGGCCTGGAGGCAATCTGTTTAGTTAGCCAACAGTTTTGCCAAGTTTCTCATCACAAAGTTTGTCCCTAGGTAAATCCCAGCATCTCTCCCCGAGCTCCAAACCCTACATTCTGTCAAGACCCACATCAAAGATTACATTAAATACAATTAGACCAAAAAGCTTTTGGATCAGATACGAAAGCCTGCACATCAATTAAGAAGACTGGAAGAATCCTTTTGATCGTATTTGGATTTCTCAGCATGTTTAAAATCATAGGAAATGTCAAGTTTTTTCTTTCAAATGTCTTCATTTACATTTGACTAAATTAATCTCCCTTTCATATCTGATAATCACAAAGGAATCGAATATTAATATTGTATGCATTTATCGACAGCACTTCTGGGACTAATTGAAATGGATCCTGTAACCCTCTCTCATAAAGTCCTCACAATAATTGTCATATATGGAGAGCATCACTGGTTGCCATGAGCAAGAATGTTAAAAAAAATAAAATGGCAATGCCACCACTCTGAGGCAAGATGCTGTTTAATATTTCATGGAGGCCCTGGATAGAGCAAGGACAATGAAAAGTTCGGTCTACACCGATATAAACAGTACATTGCAAGGCATTTTAGAAGTCTAAAGGAATATTCATCCAACCCGTCAACACCACAGAAAATCCTACACACCCCTTTCTACGTCCATACCACACCTCATGAAAAGCCTTACCCACCCCTTCTACATCCAATAAACATCCTATGGTCATCACATCATCTATCATCAACACTCTCTGTCAACCAAGTCATGCAACTGTCAGATCCAGCCTTGCCATGCTGATGTTGCAGACAATACACATATTTCAGCATCAGGACAATACAAATACCATGCCACCTGCCAGCCTAATAAATCCCGAACTTAAATTGTGAGTATTGGTATTAATTTTCATGTCAAACTACTGGCAGTGGGAGGAACATTTAGATTAAAGCAACACCGCCCACAAGAATGCCACCCACATCTTCTCCCACCTTCCACATCCTGTATTCTGGGTATCTCATACAAAACCTACTGGATACAGCAACAAGTGATTCTTTGCCACTAAATATCTTTCTTTATGATCTCGTTGACCTTTCTCGTTGGTGAAGTTTCAAATAGTTCTCAGTTTCAAGCTCTTTACTGTGAGGAATATATTCTGTCAGGATCCAAATGTAGAAATCTTGAGATAAACTCTTCATCACAGCAAATACCCTAAATACCCCTTCTATACAACCCTTAAACTAACCCTTGATCAGCCGTCAATTATCCATCAACATACTAAAGGATTGAAAGTGTCAAACTCACCCAAAGAAAAGCATTTTAAAAATAGCCTCTTCAGTTCTAGACAGCCAGAAGAAAAGCGGATCACAGGTTAATTCAAAATACAAAAGTGTTATAAATTCAATTTGAGTGAAATCATGGTAATTTCTAAATCATTATTGAAGGATTTGTAGAATTAAAGAAAGAAGTGAAGACAAAACCTGTCTCCCTGTCTAACACCATTCTAATTGGCAATCAGTAGAGCAAGAGTTTAAAATGACAGACCCCATTACAGATTCACAGACATGGACAGACATCCATATTAGAGACTAGAAAAGATTGTGTGCCTAAATATGCCACAACCCTTTCTTTAAAATGTATTAAAGAATTTTAACATTCCACCCATCTGTGAAAATTGTTTACAGAATTAAAAGTCTCTGAATTAACATCTTAAGATTCAATTAAAGTGAAATGTTTTTCAAAGGCGATATTTTTAAAAAAAAGATTGAATTACACAAAACTAAAGATCTCCTTCAAAATAACTAACTTGTTGGTCAGTATTACTGGTGAAATGGAGAAATTAAAGATAGATCATTATTATTGAGAAGATGAAAAAAATAATGTAATTTAATGGACAAAAAGTACTTGATGGTTAAGATATGCTCTTTTATTATTATTTATTATTATTATTGAAGAAACATCACTTTACATGATATATTTAGACCAATTGTCAGTAATGAAAGAGCTATAGGGATAAATTTAAAATGATATAATAAGGGAAGTACAAACATAGTGCAAATAAAACATGTTATCACGTATAAGTTCTGCTAGGATGAATAAGAAATGGGTCATCAAAGTGCATAACAATATCATAAGTATTTTTCTTTATAGCAATTTTGCCACATTCTAAATTCATTGAACAGATTCACTAATTGACTTGAGCTAAAGTTGTGAAGGGACATTGCTTTGTGTATACAGCAATACAGCTAAATAACAATACTGCTATACAGCTATACAGCAATACAGCAATAAAGCTATACAGCTATACAGCTATATTGCTATACAGCTATACAGCAATAAAGCTATACTGCTATACAGCAATAAAGCTATACAGCAATACAGTTATACAGCAATACAGCTATACAGCTATACTGCGGAACACACCAAGAGCATGGGGACAACAGACTTCTGGCACGCGTGCCATTCAACACCTGTCTTAGCATCAAGTGTTATTAAGATAAAATTTCCAGACATTGCATACAACATCATGAACTCACTCAAGCAATGGATACCCATTGTGCTGTGGAAAAAAAGCCATTCAAAATGCTAACTCAATGACCATAAAGACACCCACTGGCTTGATCACAATGCTATTAATAGGCCATACAAATTTCTCATAATTTAAGCTACATAAAACAGAATGAATATTGCCCATGCATGAGATTATAGACTAAGACTTGCATGTTTGATCAAGTTTGTATTTTGGAATATACAGGCTTTTTTTTCATGAGGACTGATGTGGTTTCTTAGCGAAAAACAACTTGTAATACCATGTATAGAAATAGATATTTAATTTTTATCATATGGACTAATTTGGTTTCTTAGGAAAACAGACTTATCGTGCTATGATCATGGAGATAGAATTAGAACTAAGCATATACAATTAAGTCTACAACACACAAGATGTCGTGCATAGTATGTGTGCAAATGGCAATTGCACAGGAAATTTCAAACATTAGTAAAAAGTAGCATCCTAGATCTATGGAGGTGTTAACATTTACAATACTGATCCACCCCTGCTGCCATCCTAAGGTCAAAGGTCAGACAACTCTATACCATATACATGAGACCGAGCTAACTAACGCTGCAGGCATGTATAAAAACACAACAGAAACTTCCTAAAACTTTCATCACTTTGCCATGTTTATGGAGGACGGAAGATACAAGGATTTGGATCCAAGATATTTACATAGGTTTATCTACGACTACAGTATGTTTTTACAGTCCTGTCTACATTTGAATAAGTCGAGTATTTTGCGGATAGTCTAAGTCTATCTCACAGACTCCTCCAGGCTATTTATTGCACGATTGGGATTCCGTCCGGGATATTTGCAAATAATCAATGTTCATGTAAAACTTGTACTATCTACATGCAATTGTGCGACTAATTTCCCTCGGTAAACCTGATGTAGTGCGAAATGCAATTTGGACACACTGAATAAATCATGGCGGAATGTTGATGCAATGCGAAGTGAAAAAACAAGACAGCTTAAAGAAGTCGGAAGTTCTTTTAGCTTTGTAAAAACATACTGGTAATAAAATATTAAATATATGATTCAATATTTGCACAAACTGAATACATAATTATGAAATGATGACTGAATCTGAGGTGAAAACAGAAGTCAAATTAGAGATGGAGCTTGTATATTTTTGTTAAAACATAACAAAATTAAAAATATATGTTATAATATTTGATCCTATTTACATTACAAAATTTATTCTATTTATATAAAGAAATTTATCCCAAGTTCAAGGCTGTAGGTCTATAGTACATTGTTTTACATGACACATAAATACATAGAACAAAAAAGAAAGTCGTTCAATGATCATATGACAACAAAGTCATAATAATAATTTTAGACATGATCGGCTATCGTAAAACCAGTCAGATCATGAAAGGTGATCACACATCAAATCAGGACATGAAAAAGATATGTTATGCAGTATGTTGTGAAATTCTAATGGCAAAAGATCATCTAAACATAGGGACAAAATGTCAGATCGTCTTTCAAGAATTGTTAACCTTTTCCTTCTGTCGATTTCTTTTATCCAAGTAAATGTCTCCATCAATATCTATTAATGTTCGACAATGTCCTCTGTGACCAAATATGTGCTTCAGGGATTTTGTCTATACCCTGTCTGTCTGTTTATAGTATGAGGAAAACCTGCAACAACTGTGAGTTCAACATGACTACATCTATATATCCTGCTTGTGTATATTGGGAGGAAAACCTGCAATAATTCTGTGTTGCAGCAAGACATAATAGCCAGGACTGATACAGTTAAACCAACTAATGACAACTGTACACTATGAACACCAGACATTACATCCCAATCTTCCATGTCTGTAATGACAGCTTCCTATGCAACTAGACACAGCTATGCAACTAGACAGATTTATGTTGCAATTTCCTGTATAACTATCTAATGATATTTCTTCCAAAAACACCATATGGAATTGCATGATAACACTGTTTGGTAGGGCACATTAACTTATTAGTCCAATGCCACATTCTATTGAAAATAATTATCGCTACCATTTTGGCAAATATTTCGCAACTCGTGTGTGACTACATGAAAAACAATTTCAAAACAAAACAATGTTGTCAGCATCAATATCAGTATTATTTTAACATGTTACTGTCCATTAATTTCTATAATTAAATGAAACCTACGATTACTCCAACCTATTCTCAGCGGAATGACAGGGAAATCAAATACTAGTAGCACTGCTGTTGATAAAGTGATTGAAGTGACATTTGAAAACCAATATTGAATCCATGATTTAATAACGTGATGAACATATATTTATTATATCTACAAGTACACATAAAACAAATAACGTTTCATACATCAAGAAAACATAAAATGTGAACAACTCAAAATGGCGGACGGACAATGTCCGGAGCACTGAATATATAATTTACTAGTACTGTAATCAGTCTGTTCACATTTAAATACAGTATTAAAAACCTGGTAGTAGTAGAGGCATAGGATCGAGGCACAGGAGTTCACATGTTTTCGTTCAGTTTTTCAAACAACAGCAGCAACCAGGTTGCATGCAGAGGTTTCAGAGTTGCCAATTAGATTACCATGACACCGAGTTCTCTACTACTAGTATACAAAACAGAATTTACTGGTCTTCTGTTTTTGGTTTACCATTGTGAATACTAGTATTTAGATCCACTCGCCAAATTCATCGGGAAAATGCTTTCATTGGTTGGTTGTTTGTACAAGTTTACCTCTAGATGTGTGCCAGGGGTACGACGTGAATTAAGTACCCTTATGGTATGAGGATGCTATAATCATGGGTTGAAATTATTTCAATCATTTTAACAATAAAAGAAAAAGAATGTGACTGTTAGAATAGATATGGTACTAATATAAACTTAATTAGACTAATTAATATTTTGTTTAAACCATAATCATTAGGTCAATGAGGGAATTGGTTTTTTTTGTTGTTGCCAATTTGACCACAGGATGTCCATAGAATAATAGCGATCTGTTTAAACTAGGATGAGAACCTGCAACAATTATGTGTTACAGTAATGCCCGTGCACCATAACTGATACTGATAAACAAATAATGATGAACAAATGGGTTTATAGTCAAATGCACTACAAAACACTACATCATCCCCCACCCCCCCCCCACCAAACCTTTAAAAAAAAAAAATTCAGAAAAATAATATAATTCTATGAGACGCATGTATCAACACCCAAAATCAAGCCTAGACAAACAAAATCCCAACATAAGTCAACAGCATAATCCAGCTGATTTAAATATGATACTCATAATCCTGGCTATTCACAAAGAGGTGACTTTAATCCCCATTAGCAGTCAAGTTCTGGTCAGTTTAGACTTGTTTCGGATATGGCTGCTGGTCAGACAGGAGTGACACACTTCTTTCTTTACAGTGACACACCATGACATGCTTATTTTCAGTGACACACCATGACATGCTTATTTTCCAGCAAAGACCACGTCTTGCATGTCTAGTAAACAAAAGTCTGACATCCTTGATGAAGAACAAACATGATCAAATACAGGTAAATTGACCAATGTGAAAAGCAACTTCAACTTGTGAATCAATGACAACTTGTGAATCATGATTATTTTACCAGTTTGGCTAATACAGAAAACATAGGAGTAATTAGTCCACAATGGAACACTGCATGAAAGTTTGTCTTTGTGTCTTTGTCCATGTTGTACAAATGCATTTCTTTCTTCGAAACAAAAATGGACAGAACTGTTTTCTCTCATCTTCACAACACTCCCACTCTCAATGAGGTCATGCATGAGTGACACTGGTGAGTCAATGGAGTACAAAGTTAGCCATTCAAAAGATAAACTTTGCATTTCTCTTGAGAACAAGCACCGTCACTTAAAGAGACATTTGACAAATTCAAACCAATTGCAAATTTCACATCAGGTATTTTGATCAATTGTGATCAGCATTTAAGTGGGTTTTCTTCTCTATAAAATATGGTTACTTGTAAATGACAAAAAAATGAAAAAAATATTGCAAGATAAAAATAAAAAAATATGAAAATATTGAAAGCAGAAAATGTAGTTTGTTGCCCAATTTACTTGTGTAAATAAATCATACTTTCTGGTAAAATATGTTTGACCATTAAATATGTAAACAAACTGTGATGGTATGCCTATAACTTGATGTCAGTTAAGAACTAAGCTCTGTTTCAAACCCCCAAATAAAGTTTTAATGGAAAATCCCCAATCCCTAGCCCTCACCAACATCAGCAAACCTAGCCTCTGATCAGGTTTGAAACCAGATGATTGCTTGATGTCACTTCTCATTATCGTGGATTGAGTAAAAACTGGAAGAGTGACCCTCATGCCAGGTTAATGTTTTGGCTCTTCATCACACCGGCAATATAGGCCAGACAAATAACCTGGCCAAATTACATCTTTATTGTGTCCAAGGAACAGACATTGACTCTTTGACAAACCATGAAAATCAGGTCTACAAATTTCTTGCAGGTTCTTGCGGGGTTTCAAAGTAAGCGTTGTCTAAGAACCAGCCATGGACTAAAGAACTGGGTATGCATGAAAATGGAAACATTTTGTTTTATTGCTGGCTTTGTGAATTGGGTCTGTTACAAGATCTGGATACAAGATGGCCGACTGATGAGCTCTGATTTACAATTATTGCATATTTCTCTTAATGAAAATTGAGATGGGGAGAGTCAGAGCAAGAAGGTTAACAAAGTCACAACACAGAGATAACAAAGTCACAGCACAGAGATAACAAAGTCACAGCACAGAGACAACAAAGTCACAACACAGAGATAACAAAGTCACAGCACAGAGATAACAAAGTCACAGCACAGAGATAACAAAGGTGCAACTGTCCTAAAGAAGATGTTATAAAGAAGAGTGCCTGTGCCTAATCCAGCAGGGAGATCACAGAAATTTGAAATTAGTCAAAACAGGTTAATTCAACACTCTCTCTTTCTATGAACTGTCCAAATCAAGCATGATGTGTACTGAAATTACTCCATTTTATATCCCATATGTTCCTGGTTAGTGGTTACCTACCTACCAGATAAGAAAAAACAATCTGGACACTATCTAATTTATTTGCCAAATTTATCATCTATGCTTATTTTATGTACCACAACAACCACAGAATCCTCTGGGATTCCTCTACCTAATTGGTGTCTGTGATTTACAATGTCTATCTTCCAATACCATAAAGAACATTAAAGAACAGACTTGTGTTTCTGACTGTAGTGTAAACTTGATAGGTCTGTCACCATGGCAGCAGTACCAGATTATTTAAACTTACAAATTCCCAAAGTTGTTTGTGTTAAAGAAGAAGAAGAAATGATAAATAAATGCAAATTTGAATATCTCTGTGGTTTTAAATCAGATGTTATCATATTAAAAATATAAACTTCCTTGAACCATGTGTGAACTTAAATGTGTTTAGAATAGGAATGTTTCCTATAACATGATAAAAATTGTGATGGTCTTATTAAGCATTATCTTGAACCATTGAAGCCACAAAGGCCTTAGTCAAATATTTGTTCTAGGATTAGGACCACCTCTAAAAGGCAATACTACATTTGTGCACATACACTCATACCTGCAAGCTTTGAAGATCTAGTGTAGAGATCTACTACATATATTGAAGATTTGAAGTCACCATTAGACTACTTCAAGAATACATTAATACCAGCAAGATCGATGAAATACATCAAGTCTTCAAGAATGTCGAAGTCGGGCCAAACAATATTATTAAAGAAGACATGGATATTGATTTTGAGCGATAGACTTGATGTTATGGCCAAACAGAATAAGGCCAAGCAGAATAACAGAATAATTAGCCAGGCTTTCTTCATAATTATCAACATCTGAACAGCATGAAAGACTGGTTCCAACTAATCAATTCTAGAAATACTACTCCCCAGAGACTCAACTCTAATCGCCATTGACGCTGCCCTAGTGACGCAATGAAGTCAGGTTCGAATTTAGTCCATTTAGTCCATGTGTTGGCACGTGTTGGTACTACCATGTGACATATCATAAGTGCCACGTGGCCTGCCTTCGCTGTCCCAATGCCCTGGAGTCCTGTCACTAATTAGGAACCACTATTGTCACCACAGCCACTTGTTCCAAAACACCGCAGCTGAGAACCACCAGAGGGTTAGGGCAAACACTCCTTAAACTTCAGCACTAACATTTATATAAGGTCAGAATAATGCTAATGTAGCAGAAAAACGGAAATATTAAAATGCCGATAAAACATATGAAGTTAAATGGCTACATGTCATTAGTGTTTCCTTCACGATAGTCCACCACACAACTTGATATCTGATAGAAGTATTTGCAATAGTAGATATAACGAATATTGAAACACAATAAAATGTAAAGGTTTTTGGGCCCCATTCTTAAAACCCACACAGCTGAATTGGCCCAATCTCAGCAAAATAGGCCCAATCTAAGCTGAATGGGCCCGATCTAAGCTATCTGAACTTAATCTCAGCTTCATGAACCCAACCTCAGATTCATTGGCCAAATGCCAATCTCAACCATCTTAACCCGGTCTGGACTCATTAACTTCAGAAATTTGGACCATGCCATAGCCCAATCTCAGCAACCTGGACCCAATATCAGGCTCCAATAATCTCAGATGCCTGAACCCAATTTCTACTGCCTGAACAAATCTTAGGCTCCAAGACCGAAATTCATATGCCCCTGAACCCAAACTCAGCTGCTTGGACCTAATCTCAGCCACCTAGCCACTGCCTGGACCCAAAATAATCTCAGAAACCTGGACCTTGCATGGGTTCAATTTCAGTTGCTCCAGCCCAATTTCAGCTATTTGGAACCTGCCTGGACCCAACATAATCTCAGCTGCTTGAACCCAATCTCAACCATCTTGATCCTGTCTATACCCAACATAATCTCAGAAATCTGGCCCTGATGTTACGAAACTTTTTGAGTATGATTTCATGCTCACGCTCAAATTTTATATGGGTATTTATAAAAAAAAATATAATTTTGTAATCTTGAGCCTGGACCTTCCCTGTGTCAAATCTCTGCAGCCAACTGGAGAACCGGACCCTATATCTGCATCCAACTGGACCCAATCTATGCAGCCAGCTGGACCATATCTCTGCAGCAGGCTGGAAACAATATCAGTAGGACACAGTAGTCCTACATATGACATCACCTGTCTCGTACCACAGCAATTAGCACTGTGTTTCTCCCCATCTATCTCAGCATCCGACACTCATTGGATTAGCAGAGATACCAAAGTTACTTCCTTACTCTGAGTGCCTTGTAATTGCCAGTGTGTGTGACCAGACCAGTGGATGCTGTCCACATACAGTCCAATCCACCCAGGAAGGTTCAGGAAATGCCCCAGGATGTATGTTACATGTGGTACTTATCAATTCTTGATTGAACCCATGCAAAATGGTACCAGACAAATTATACTGTAATGAGGCCAGACCTCATTTTATTACTGATTTTTTAAGGATACAACCTGAACATTTTCACACAAAGCATCCTAAAATGAATTCTGACATTTTATAAAGAATCCTCAAATAAATCTGTAAAAGAAATATTTTATATTCTAGCCCCGAGATTACGAAACCGTTTGAGTACGATTTCATGTCAAGCTCCAATTTTATATGATGATCTTTTAACAAAAACTTGAGTTGAGCATGAAATCGTACTCAGGAAAGTTTCGTAATCTCGGGACCTGGTCTAATATTTGCAAGAACTACAATACAAATCATAAAGATCTCTCTAAATTAAAATGTTTCACATTTTACTAAAAAGATCTTGCTACATAAACATGTGGCACAGTAATAGACTGGAATCTGTGCAACTAAAGAATGGTCTTAACCTTCTTCAAACTGAAGGCAGACACAAATGCCCAATAGAGAAGCGATTTATTATTACTAATACAGCAGTGAGAAGGCATAACGGTTACTGTTGCTAAGACTGACAGTTTCCTCATCGATATTCTAGCTACAAATCCATTTTCGTTTTCCAGCCACAATACCTGTGTCACACTAATGATAATGAAACTACAGCACTGTGTTACTCAAATTGGGGGTAAAAATATCAATATGGAAGCAAATTAGTAAACTGATATAATTTCAGTGTCATATTGTTGATCGTTATCACTGTCACTATTACCATCAGTGAACCTGTTATCAGTAATCAGTTGCTATGTTAACCATCTCCTTGCTGGATGAATTAAAATCATTGCACACACATGGATTTTTTTGTTTGTGTCCAACAGAGAAAGGGGTTAACATTAAAGTTGTATGCCTTCATCAAATAATTAGCAGAATTATTTTCAAATAAAATAATAATAAACATTTTACATTTGGTTCTATTTGTCTTTGATGCAAAGGTCTAAGTTGTACAACCTTGTCAAACTATTGGCAGAATTGTTTTTAAAAATATATATAATAATAATAATAATAATAAAGTAATTAGTTACAATTAGTGAAATAAATATATTTTTATAAATTAGAAAAATATTTTGCCATGTCTGAATAAGAAATAAAAAAAACTAACAGTATCAAAGTACAAGAAAAAAACCCAGTATATTTCAATTTACAGTATACTGTGACAGTCAAAGACATACAAAAGGAATACACCGTAATATAATTAGTACACTCACCCTATAATACAGATGTACATGTTGTCAACAGAAGTATACTCCAATGTCTGCTTAAGAAAATGTCACACACATATTCCGTAATTCTGAATGTCCTGCGTTTACGAAGATAGATGATGCCTAGTGACAGGCAATGTGGAGAGTCCAGCCTAGACCCCCTTTTCTTTCTTCTGGCCAATGGACCCGCGCAATGGACCCGTGCTAGGGTAAGAGCAGCTGGGTATTATGGCAGTCAGTCACTAGTATACACAATGGGCAGGCTCACAGCCCCCCTCCCCCACTCACGCTTCACCTCACAGGCCTTTCATCCTCCCTCCCCCTCCAACAAAGCCCGCTCATTAGTCCTGAGGAAAATCTGAGATTATTACACGTTTAGCCCAAAGATTAGCTGTATCAAGATGACGGTGATTTCTTAATTAGTGTTGTTTTTAATAAAACAAAGATATTGTATATATTGTGATTTATGTCTTGCATACCCATGCAGTTATAATGGACTGAACCGTAATGAAGATATATAGACTAGGAGATCTATCTGATGGAGAGCTAAATCAGCTTCGCTGGACGCAGACGTTAAACTTCAACAATCATCTGATGGAGCAACGCTCTCCAGCTCCATGCTGTGAGACACATGCGTCCCAAGGAGGGACCAGTCTGCGGCGTCCCAAGGAGGGACCAGTCTGCAGAAGTCAGCTAAGCTGGAAGGCGACTGTCAAAGCAGTAAAACCCACACCCCCCACTCTGATGGAGCATTCCGCTTCATGGGTTAGAGCTGCATGGAAATAGATTAAACAAAACAAGAGGGGGTGTTCAATATATGGTTCACAAACAAGATGTATTGAGAATATAGATATACTGACAATTCTTTCGGCTGCGATCTGTGAAGTATATTTGTAAATCTTCACAGGGGGGATTCTATCAGTATGGTGTCACAGATAGAAGTATTAAACATGTATTCATCTCGGAATTGGTTACAAAAGATTTGTTTGTCCGCAAACAAAGCTGTCAAAACAGGTGTACAAATGGTCAGTGTCCCTTCTTTTGAATTGACAACAAAATTGTCCTCCTGCAACGTACAGAGTCTTGTTGTTCCTACGACTACTGAAAATACTGGGATGACTGATCTGACATTTGTTTAAATAAGGTAAAGGATAATAATATAGTACGGAATTGAAATCTTTCAAGGAACCTAATCGACCAACAATAAAACGTCTTGAGATCATTGTGGATGTTAAACCCCTACAAAGTTCCTGATTGTTAACTGGTAGACTCTGTAGGGGTGCAACTACCGTTAATCAGTGGACACTGAACATTAACCTGACTATTGGGTCCAGTGCCTGTCTCCAACAGGGCTGTATGGCAATAAGGAAAGTCCTGGGAAACAGGTGCTGGGAAAATCCGTAGGTAACAGGCTCAGCTCACAAACTCTATTCAGGGCAGTTCCTTCTATAGAAATCATTAGCTTATGGAGTAATAGAGTAACGAGACATCGATTTCATGTAGAACTCATTGCTCTGTGGTTCCCACTGACGTGAACAATCAGGGTGGTACATTTTCATTAAGTATCTCAATAAAAGGAAATCACCCTTAAAGCCACATGTACACCAGTCTTGTAAAATATTTACATCTGACAAAAGAGTGGAAATTCTTATCTGCATTGAATTACACTTTTATTGTATTAAAATAACATTAGGTATAAACTTACTTATTAGAAGTCAGAAATTAATTATTACTTAGTGTGTCATTTTAAAAAATACTATTCATAGATAATCCAATTACAATTCATACATTCATACTGGTAATTTTCTCACTTTTAACTTTTCTCACTATGCATGATTCAGTACTAAACATAATCAAACAGTAATAAACACTGACAAAGTAAACCATATTCCTAATGATAGTGAGGCCCACTGTCTTTACAGTACACAGCTAATTAATCTACCGACTTTACAGTTGTACTGAAACCTAAATAA
>JAUTBT010022540.1:0-20662 GCA_032361225.1 Lepetodrilus schrolli
GTGTATGAATGTGAATCAATTTTCTGTCAAGGGGTAATGCACATGCTGTACGTGCATGTTTTGTACGTGGAAAATGTGAATTCAACAACCATAACATTGGATATTGTGAGAAAAACATTTCCATGTGCTAACGTCAAATAGTGCGCCTTGTCAGGTTCAAAATTGCATGGGATAATGCCCACTAGCCATTGAATAAGATTATATTAAAATATATATTATTGTGTTAATTAAAAACTAATGTTATGAAATATACGTGCCATACGTTGATTTTTGTTAAGAGTATATTTCAAGAGTATTATTCGGGAAAATGATTAGCTGGCTGTTTGTGCAAGTTTTCCCTTAGACGTGTGCCACGGGTACCACATGAAGTGAGTCCTGAACGGTTTGAAGTATCGCTGTGGTGCGAGGAGGACATTTAGTAGGCCTACTACATTCCCTCTTGTTCGATGGTTACCATGGGAATACCAACGATGGATACGGGAAAGATAACGTTAACAATTACGATACTTCAAGTTCTAATAGGCGTAATTATTATCTTAAGAATATGCTTTACTTTGTTTTGTAAAGTAAAATCTCCGCAATTGCAGGCAAGCTAGTTTCCGGTATTCCATAATAAACATAGCAATAAATTATTTACAATTGCAACTGTATCATCAATAATAACTCTACAAACACACAACGTTATATAACGTTATTACAACGATGTAATAACGTTATAACGTTGACACAACGTTGTAATAACGTTATATAACGTTGTGTGTTTGCCGGGATGAACTCGGCATGCAATGATTCCTAATTCTTCTCCACGTGGTTCATAGCACGATCTTGTAAGACATAGTACTATTTTTTTCTGCGTGACGTGTGAACGTTCCATGTGTTTGTCTATGGTTATTGACAACGTATTTAAGCAATATGTTCCAGCGTGCGTCTAATGCTGAGATGGGGTGTACCTCCAGTCTGCCCCGACATACGTAACACTGTTCCTCTCAGGTTCTGGACCTCATTACGCTAATCACGGATGTCTGTTCCCATTATGAGGAACGTTTTAGCGGTACACAGACCAGCAATATCGACATCGGTGCCTCCGTGTACATACACACATAGACGTACACACGCCATTAACAGTAGGGAGTAGGACTTGCCAGAGGTTGTGTTCTGGCGAGGTGTTCACAAAGTTGGAAATGAAATGGTAAAGCAATGCACATCGAAGTACACGGGTCGTACCCGATGGTCCGGGCGTAAAGCAGGAAGTGACGTAAGTCTACATTTGCGCCCAGACTACCGATACGATCCTTTCATGAAACGTAGGTCTGGTGATGACGAGAAGACAAAACGTGTTACGGTGTGACTGACGTATAAAATGCGCAATACTGTGTTGAATCTAATCACGCCACAGACTATGTAAACACGTCACAATATCCGGTGATGCAAACGCATCTTGTATGCAAGGTTAGGAATCTGGTAAACATCTGATGAAATTCAACAGCAGTAGTTCTCGGTAGAGCCACGTGATGACTCATGTATAGTAATAGTACGTACGGTAGTCGCGAATATAGATTCCATGCAGCGGTCTGCAATTTCATTTACTTCAGGTAACGAGTGGTTAAGAAACGTAACATACAGTATCTACTATCTAGTCTATGCGGTAAGCACTGAATTATTAAAAAAAACTGTCATTACATTTAACATTTTCTGTGTTCACTTTGAATGATGCCGCACTCTACTGAAGTGTCCGCGCCGTAATACGTTAACTGACATGCAATGCAATGCACATTTGGAATAAATAACAGATGTCAAGACGTATTTCAAAGTATTGTAAACACCATTCATTAACAACTACTAGTAGTATGTTTCATGATTCTAATAAATCCTGTAATGAACATAAATCTATCTTTACTTTAAACAATAAAATAGAATTATGTGTTTCATAAACTTACAGTGAAAAAGTGAACGCATTGTACAGAATTGTAGATAAATAGAAAAACATTAGCATGAAAAGTCAATGGAGGAATAACGGCTAATGACGTCATTAGTTAATGGGACTTTCATACAACTGGGTCCCGAGCAGTATTCAAGCTGTTGGCTGTTCATTAAATATACGAGTATATGCACATACATGTTAGTATCTCTCTGTATCATTAGGCAGGCATTGGCCAACGAGTTAAATAAATTCGGTAATATATGAACACGAATGTGAGATTCTATTTATCACATAACTGTATAGAAACTATTGTAATATAGATTTTCAGTCACAAACACTACCATCGAGTGACCGGTTTTCGTGGTATTAAGGTTTGAAGCGAGCTGTGAGCGATTTATTGACCATTGTATCGAAATTCCAATTCCACTTCCTCGTTCTTTTATAACAAAACACTAAACAATTCACCGCATCACTTTGGCAGCCATGACACTGACGTATACCCCTTTCCGTGGTAAACGGAAATCTTTTTCTATTTACGGAGATCAAGTTGGAACAAAATTCGAAGATTTTTAGTAACTGTTTGGCAATACCCAGAAGCACAAATACACCACAAAATAGTTCAAATAATGTCAATTTCCCTTAAATAAACAATATTAACATTAATACGAGATGCAATCCGTAAAATGCCGAACAAGACGAAATTAATACTAAAATATCTTGAAAATGAAATTTTGTCATTTAAAAATATTACAATTGTCATTTCAATGAGACATTTTATGATGAATATGAAATTTCGTTTGCAAAATTGACAAAATCAATATAATATATAGCCCAAATGGGATCCCGTATGTTTGGAAATCGAGACATTCCATTGAGATCACGTGATTTATCCCTACGAAGCTCGTCTAATACACAGATTAAGTGCAGGATATATACGAGGTTAATAACCTCTATATATTCCCCATAACAGTTTCTGTATCATTAGGCATAAACACTGGTTTGTGATGACTAGTGTAATTTGTTCTGAATGCAGGTATCAGACGACATATACACGGATAACACGTGAGAATGCAGGCGTTAAGATCCATACAGGCACGGACAAAACGCGATAGTGTGTAATTGGTCTGACTGCAAGCGTTACTATTCACACATGCACGGAAAAAACCGTGCAGTCTGCTGTATCGGTGTTCAAACGATAACTAGCTTTCCAACATTGAACTTGCCTTCCAGGATCGCTCAGCTTGAGTAAATAGGCAATATAGTTCCACGCATTTATACCACATTATAGACCATGACTTAAAACAATTAATGGCCTCGGAGCCTGGTCTCCCATCGTCGCCAGGCTCAGATAATAGCCGAACTACTATCTGAACCTGTCTCCTCGTGCATTAACTATATAATAGTGTACAATTAGCTCAACGCACACGGCAAAGAAACTTGTTTAGCTAAACGAGAAACATGTTTCGTGTTTCGATAAACGCAAAGGGCTGGTGACCGCACACGTCCTACAAGTCAACGCGCACGTCAAACAAACACATTTGGCCTGCGCTTCATGAATTAAAGTGTCGTACTGTAGTCACGGCGTAAATCAGAACAGAACATAACAGAACAGAGTTTATTCTCATAAAAAAAATCACATCATGTGATATAATGTAGCTATGGTGTGCCACGACGGACTACCGTACGACCGTTTCATGAACCGCAGGCAACACGATTGCAAAATGGTTTGCGTGTCTGTCCATCCATCTATCTACACGAAAAATGACGGATGCAAATTTGTACCCCAATTTGAGTGTCATATTATACCCGTTATATAATATAAGTTGACACTGATGAGTTGAAATTGAAAAATGTTTAGGCCAACATTCAATTGAAGTTGTCACGACATTAATATTGTGGTCTCTAAATATATACTACCTATAATATGCTACCGTAAAAAGCTCATCTAAAATTGCTAAGGCAAGATAAATTCGTTGTCAACTCATAATATGTAGGCGCCTCCAACACCAACTCATTCTAAATGTACATTTTTTTGTGTGCTATATAGTAGCACGTTTAACAGGCAATGCACACGTCCAAAAACAGCTCATCGAAACACCTAAACGTGTTTTCGAAATCAAACATTGTTTGTTTCGATAAACACGTTTAGCTAAACAAAAACGTCTGTTTTCATTTAACGCACACGGCAAACAAAATCACCAACAACACGTTTTGGTCTAGCTAAACACATTTTTTGCCTGCCGTATGAACCGTATTTGTAGGCTATAGCTAGTATATCCCAGCAGATTTTGATTGACATTCTGTTATCAACACTCATTCTGTCCAGGTTCAGTTCATCTCTAGCAATTGTTAGCTAAAGAAACCGCGAAACAAGCCAATATACAAAATACAAGCCAATGCTTTGGAAGAAGAATAAACGTGGCAATATTCATATAGTAACCTGCACCATTCCCACTATATGAACATGAATACTCTCAAGCACGCAGCATGTAACATGTAAGTATAAGCCGAGAGTTGTATATAAGTAATTAAGTCCAAGACGTATGTAGTTTCCCGACCTGACCTGGTTTTCATGAGAGTTTGGTTATGTCCCTCCCCCTCCCCCTCTCTCCGTCCCCTCCCTCCTCACGTCACAATAGATCCAGCCCATCACAGTCTGTCGGAGTTCCCACTTCATCTAGGACAGCAAAGCTCTCACTCTATGGTCCATCAGTGCAGTCGGCAGATGGGGGGAATGACTTCGCGTTCCACCACGGTGTTAAGAGGGGTGCCGATACTTATCATCACCCTCGTAGCTCTCACACACCCCTCAGGCGCTAATCCATCTGGGAACCAGGTAAGAACTAATCCCCAGGGGCATTCTTACTTGTATGTATTTAAAATGTGAAAATTTTACCCATGGTTATGGCATGCGCGATTCTGATTTTTTTTGGGATCAATGTGTATGTAGTTTTTACTGACACGTAATGATTCGACAAGTTTATTACATATTATTACATTTGGTTACATAAAAGTGCGTCGTCGTATTTCAAGTAGTTTGGTTACTAATACTGATATTAATTTCCTGTGAAATATTTCGTTGTAATTTTATGTAAGCATTTGTTTTACTATTAGTTTCTATTTTCTGAAAATGCTACCAATAAGAGAGCTTCTCTTCTCTTCTCTTCAAGTTATTATGGATGGAAATAATTTAGACGGGAAAATAACCTTTCGCGAAAACATTTACTTGAGTACTGACCATACATTGCTAACATGTGGTTTGCTTCTCTGTGAGAAGGCATGTTCTCGGTTTCATTAGAGCTATGCATGCATACTTCCAGGACATAATACAGACCATATGCCGACGGTAGAAATAACACACACAAGTAATTGTCAAATTAAACCTGATTAATACAATACGTAAATAAATAGCACACATAGCGAGGTGGAGATTTCACGATATCGAGTTGGTTCGTTTACACGTGACAGAAATAGCAGTAAATTACGAATGAAAAACATGGACACATTAACGCAATACTCTGTTACAAGGGAGACAATTACAAAGTGAGTCGAGCTCAATTACACTGGAGATTACAGTTCGTGGTTCGCATGCCGATGGTCAAACTATCTTCTAGTTCTGGAAGGCGACTAGCCCCGTAGGATGAGACCGACGTTCACTGTGGTGGAAGTCCACGTCGCTATGTTGACTGAACAGCTTTAATGACATGTGCATTCACGTTCAAGGTGTAGTCGTTATTCTGTAATTCCATTACGGAAAATACACGTTACGAAATGGTTCACTTTTAGGTGTAGTTATGTAAATTTCGACAGGCGTGCTGGTTTTGATCAAGGCCAAGGAATTAGTTCCATTGCCCTGGCCGCTTTGATTTAATTACCAACAGGAGGTTGTGTGTTTGTGCGTGTTGTTGTGTTTTACCAGCTTTCAAACTCATCAAACCTGCGCAGTGTTTACACATGCGCGATGCGCCCCAAAACGCATTCACCTACCTATGTACGTGACTACGTCGAGGTGCCCCGGTGGCGATGTTAATAGGTATACATAGAGCATGGAAGTGGCTACTGTAAACTATATATACCTTAGCACCAATGCTTCCTAAGGATTCTGACCCGTCGGCAAGTGCTAACTGCACTTGGAGCCAAATGAAACAATAATATTTATGGACTTCGCTTTGCTTTGTTGAAAGTTCTTCGTTGTGATTATTTATCTCAATATTGCATTAGTAGTAGACGTCTGTTAACAGATGGCATTAACAGGAACAAGGAACAGAATTATATCGAAATATACTATTTCAGACTGGTTTGAAAATTGTGGAAAATGTTTGTTACATAACAGTATCTCTTACATACTTCTTGTACCTTTAGTACCTTGTTATTAGTGTTTTTAGTGGGTATAGTGCACACATTAATACCTGAGCATTGTGGCAACAGATGTAATTCAGCATATGTCCAACTCACGACTGTCCATTTTCTAGCATACTTTTCGACATAATATCTTTTGAGCTTATTGTCAGAACTTGTACAACGTCATGTTAAATTTAATACATAATCATAACACATTTAATACATATTCAGATAGTCAAATTCCATTCATATTTTTTAATGTTGGCTGATCTCTAAAACCAAGTCCATTGCTAAATACTGCTGAGACGGCCGGACGGACGGACAGACAGCTAACCAATCATTCCATAACTGACCATTACAGTATCATATTACGGAACGTGCCTGATTGCAAATATACAATTTCAGGTATGAGATAACTCCAAACGATTGTCCTAAGATAAAGTACTTTCAAGATACATATAGCTTCATTAAACGTATGACAATGAAGATGAATTATACACATTATACCGTATAGAAGCCAGAGTAAGAGTAATTGTAAGCGTCAAACTCGTATCAGAATGGTTCTAGAATGATGTATTTTCACCACAAGATAAAACCCCGAGGAACATTTAGCTATATATTTGTACAAATAAAATGCAACAATCTGCACGGAAACTATTATTAATTATAAAGTATAAGTGAGCTGATAGTCTGATTGAGAGGAATATTAATAACTGACATAATTAAGCACCGCTGGTGGTGGTGGGGTTTACTGCTTTGACAGTCGCCTTCCAGCTTAGCTGATTTCGGCAGACTGGTCCCTCCTTGGGACGCATGTGTATCACAGCATGTGTTCTGGAGAGCGTTGCTGCCCAGCTTCTCTGTTCTCTGATATAGTCAACATCGCAGTCTCTACTGGCTGTGATGTAGCAGGTCGTTGACGTAGGCGGTGGAAAGTGTGAGATGTTGTAGATGTAATAGGGAGCCATGAACGCAATGCCAGATTGGTATAGTACAGGGTAACATCCGAGAAAACATAATTGTGTGGATTAAGAACCAAGTTATCATTATACAGTATTTCCAATTAGTGCTCTGCAGCCGTTGACAGGTGATAAACATGATTAGTATTTGGATTATACATGTGTAGTTCACGTAAGAGACATTCACGTGTGTCTGGCTCTATATGGTGTTCGTTACTAGCTCTCTCAATGCTGAAGGCAATGCCAGGAGATGCCCTAAGGAGCTGTGTCTGTGCCTACTCCAGCAGGGAGGGGGCTAGTCAACTATTGACAGAGGACTCATAGAAAAAAAAATTGGCATCATTGACCACCTCTGTGGTGCCAATACTACAGGCTGCCAAACTGTGTATTGGATGCAAACAGTCTTAAGATATCAAGTAAAACGCATACACTGCTTACTTGTTTGAGAGACTTAGCTGTGTGGGAGATGTTCGAGAATATGGTTTATGTAACCATTAATTATCCATCTGATTAGCTTGACGACAGAACAAGTCAAACCGGAAGTAGCAGATCAGCGGGAAATATGTCCTCACAGGACAACGAATCATCTAATCAATAGAGAGTTGAAATTAAACCTTCAGCTATAACAGTTTCATGGAACATAGGACCGTGCACGTTAGTGCTTATCACCGCACTATGCACATTTTATGTGGAATACACTGGAAGGTGTCACTGAGCTTCCTGCGCTCCCCAGAGTTCTATAATAGCTGAAGTTCCATTATTGCGTAATATAGCACTTCTAAAGTCGTCCAGTGGGTCGAATAATTGAATAACTTGCATTAAACCCCGAGTCTCTATGTGGTGACAATTGCATATATCTATACTGTGATATGTATAACTGTCTACATGGTATTTCGATATTCTGTAAACTCGACATATCGATACTCAACAGGGTTTATCAATACTGTCCACTCGGTATATCGATACTATCTCTGACCGATATGTCGATACTCACTCTACCGTCTATATATTGCACGACTCATTAAATTGATACACTCTCTGTTCGGTATATCGATACACTGTCCATTCGGTATATGAACCGATTCTCTGCTCGGTCACTCTCTGTTCGGTATATCGATACACTGTCCGTTCGGTATATGACACGATTATCTACTCTGTATGTCGATACTCCCTATTCTCGGTAGTTCTACTACTATTGATACACTCTGTACTCGGTGTATAGTATCGATACTCTCGATACTCGGTGTATCGTTACATTGTACGCTGGAATGCACAGTGGATGGGCAACTGCTCACCGTGTGTACTCACCAAGTCTCGGTACAGACAATGTGTATATTATATCATACGTATGCCAGCTGGTATCATGTAATCTAAGTCATCGAGGTCGCAGTAATGTAGTTCGTTCTCGACATGGTTGTCGACACGTCAGCGACCTCGAAAACTACGTCGAGGAATATATTCAAAATCTGACATTTTCTTTCTGAACCGAATTTATTTCGTGTCTTGCTTGAATTAAATGCATTTTGTGTGTGTGTGTGTGTGTGTGTGGGGGTGGGGGGGGGGGTGGGGGTGGGGGTATAGGTATTCTGTATTGTCCTAGTTGTAGAACAGTTTACAAAGTATCTCTAGAAGGTGCAAAAGAAAGGCTTTCGGTAACATATCTTTGACAGTTCAGTAGTGTTAAGTCATTGCCAAATACCAACTGACCCAATTGGAAGATGATCCGTTCGTCTGGACATACTATAAGCTGTGATTGTGAACGACAGCGACATATCTACTGTACCCATCTTGTCAAAGTCGACTGGTTCGGTGGCAGAGCTCTTCCTCGAAATAACCAGGAATGGCCAATTATCAAATGAATAACGAAGTATGCCACAAGCTAATTGATTTGTCAACTATTTGGTTGTCACCCCCTGTTACGGGCTGATCTGGCTTTCAGTATAAGCGACTAGGAATAGATTTAGATGATGGCATATCACAGCAAGGGGAATTAATCTCTATTGACGTGAATGGACGTTTGGAGTCAACACAACTTATGGAGACAATATTATGTGTCTCTCTTAAACACGCCAAGGCCAAAATACACGTGTTACAACGTCGACGCAATGCATTGTTTCAATTTCTGTAATTAAAAATAAATGGTTTTATTTTATGGTCTGTTATTGTTTTCATCTGTGTCCACAATTGTATGTACGGATCAAAATTATATTCTGGCATATGTATAAGTATACAGAACGGTATATACATCTGTAATATCACGTGATTGCTTAGAACCAGATTGAGGTCAGCTGACACTTAATACGATACACGAGAAATTGTAATACAACGTATACCCAACTGCTTGAAGGTAAACAGTATAGCCTATACATATTGAAGGAAGAGATACATTATAACCAAATATTAGACTTGTAATGCAGACTTGTAATGCATACTTTTCAAACAATGGTCAGATCATATGCTATGCAATATCGATATTATATTCATTGTTGTTGCATAAATATTCATGTCGGTTTTCACAAAATTAATTCAGTTTTATATTCATAAGCGCAAGTTTCAATTCCATATGAGATAGTTACAATGTAGATTTCATCATGCCTTAGTGTTGCCGTTGTTACAAATATGTTTTATTTAAGTTAGGAGTCACTGGCGGAAAACAAATCTCTATATTTGATATACATGTATTACCTATATTACCAACTACTGCATGTTGTGCTGTACGATTAAATGTGGATTAACAGGGACAATCCAACACTCGGAATCTGTAGGTGAGCTCTACTTTCAGGAAACGTGCCACTCTCCCCTGGGTTTGGCAGTTGGTACAGTGGATCCTCAAGTGGACTTTGAGCTGTCGTCATCGGATGGTCTGGCAGGTAACGCCAGACTCAATGGTCAAACGTCATGGAATGTCCACAGTCTCGACAACGATCCCTTTGTCCAGGTTTGAATGTCATAAATATTGTATTCAAAGTTAAGTCTATATGTGATGTTGTTGACGAAAAAATGAATATTTTGAGATTCTGTTTTATACCCCATCCCACTATCACCACTGATAGCAACCCCCGTTAAAATTTTAAAATAAAACCAAACTGGAAGAAAAAAGAAACATATAAAGAAACGAAAAGAAAAGGTGAACATTTCAATAAGTAAAATGAAAAATAAAGAAAACGAAAAATGAAAATGAAAAAGAAATAAGAAAAGTAGCAAGAATTGGCATAGTTAGTGTCAAATGCAGAGGGCATCGTCAACTCTTGCAGATTACGATGTCCAAAACAATGCTTGTAACTGGGATACAGACCCAGGGCGACCCGGATGAAGCAGCATGGGTGGTACAGCTCCGGGTGGCGTACAGTAGAGACTGCGAGGCTTACAGCAGCGAGCAGACGGTCAGTATAACCCTATAGACTAAATGTCATATACCATCTTGGCAAGCTGCAAGAATGATAGAATGAGAGAATCTATGGTGACAATAAAAGGACGTTTGTTCAGTTCATTTTGTTTTCTTCGTTATGTATATTTCTTTATTGCTGTTAGCGCTGGTACTAATTGACCCCAACCAATAAATTTGGAGATAAATATATTAACAAAAAAAACAACATAACAATTCTTAGATAGTAATGGACAAAGGAAACTAAAGAATCTCTCTCCCTCCCCTCTTTCTCTCGCTTCTCTATTGTCACTAGGCATTTCACACATATTATTATTTTCTGGAAGCTAACGTTTACTATCGACGTCATCTTTATAGAATAAAATCAGTTGGAAATTGATAAACTGTAGAAAATATACATTTACTGCTCGTACAATAGGCCTAGTGGCATAACTCTAGTTGGTATGGATGCATCTCCCTCTGCAAGCTTCCAGTTCCATGTATGTCGTATTTAGACAGCATCATCTGACATTTATTAGGTAATATTATCCTCTTGTAATTCGTCGGAATTAACCTAAAGCATATCGGCTTATATCGGGGATGACACACAGGGTTCTTTGATACTTCATAATTCCCTGCTTGTGGTAATTCATTTAAAGAAGTTTGTGTCACAACACTGTTTTAGATATGTGTAGTGTAGAGATCAGCGACTATTCTCACCCTTTTTAATTAACTTCCCAGACATACCAGCAGACGTAATTTGTAGGAAAGGGTAGCTGAATTACTCGTCAATATAGAAGTGGTAGCGTTTTGCTTTTGTTTAAAGTAGCCACATACAATTTGGTGATGTTTTGAAAGTGCAGAAATACTATGTCTGGTATGATGTAAAGTCTTCATGATTAATTTGGCAATTTAAACACAAATGTATGTTATTTCATGCAGCATCTTTCTGTAAAGTTCACAGTACAACATGTTAGACACCAAACATTGAAACAAGAAAGTTTTTTTTTCAAAAAGAAATGTTATTTGCGAACCATGCTTTTCGAACAGGAGACAATATTCTACACACAACTGTCATTCTAACTTTTTACGTATTTCCTTTTTAATAAACCTAAAATTACGGTCATCTGTAGTATATCTGCAGTTTGGAGAGATTTCATTTGAGTCCTTTCTGTATTATTTAACAGAAGTATTGGGCGAATATAAACAACGAAACAACACTGACGCACTTCTTTCACAATCTGACGTTAGCCAAATGTGTTCGAATATTCCCCACGAAGTACGAAGGCCAATATTCAGCGTTACGATTGGAATTACTGGGATGTGGTAAGTAAACCCTTTGTCTTGTATCCACTATTTAATAAAAAAAAAATTATACTCAAGGCCCTCTTCAGTTACTGAATATTTGACCTACAATTGGGCTATCCTAATGCACGAAAGCTTTTGGTAACATGACAGAAAATTGCAATTAATACTTTCAGACATTGAACAATGCACGAAGAAGCTTGGGGTGTATTCAAGGGAGATAATAGAAGCTACCGTCGGTCACCATCCTGGAATAGTTGTTAAGTTAATGTCAGAGTCCATTCTAACGTCATTGGCTGTGACATATGAAGCCAATGTGCACGCAGATGTTCAGCTGGATCTACAGTACAGTCGCACCTGTGTGGACTTCACTTCTGTCGTCAACAGCCAGATGACTCAGGTGAGATAATTACTTTTTCTTCCAAAAACATTTTAGCTTTATTCTCAGTGTGTTTTTCATCTAACGCGCATGAAGTGTGGACACATTTATTTTACATATGAAAATATGTGACATTTTTGGATTATGTGCAATGTTGTCGGATAAATATTGTAAACATGTTGTGATGATTGTTTGATCTGCATGTGTTTTAAACTCTATGCCATACAACTCTAATTGAGTTGATGTAGTCTGTTCAAGTTTAGAGCAGTATTATGACATTTCTTGGTTAACCATGCTCCAAGGTCAGAACGAATTACGTGTTTGTTAGTGTCATGGCATGCATTGAAGACATGCCAAAGTGCTGATTATATGGTGGCGTTCTTTGCCAAAGCAATGTCAAGGAAACGTGCGTGGGTGTACACATTTACTACCTTCTAGTCATTTAACGCTAACGTTCGTCTAAAGTACGTCTAATTTGTTGTGACCTAGCATCTTCCTATTAATGTCAAAATTGAATAAAGTGAGAAATGTTTGCAATCCTGTAACCGATAAAATCAAATTACCCTGGGCTTTTTCTAGCGGCGAAGATTGCTCCTACCCCTGGGCGTGAAAATAGTGGTAGTTTCTGACTTTCCCGACCCCCTAGACCCCGGCTCGTGCTCGGGCCCCCTCCCCAGGAACCCGAGTGCAGGTGAGCGGACCTCCACACCCCGACAGGCGCTCCCACTGCACGGGCTCAATGTGAGTGAGCGGGGCACGCATGCGCACTATCACACTTCTCCCGGATATAGATAGATAGCGGTTACGTGCCTTGTTCCCTCGGTAAATCACTATGAAATCTAATTAAGATTTTATCTTGCTTGATTTCCACTGGCATCCAACACCAAGATCTAAGGACATCCCGTTTACCTCATTGTCTCTCGGAAAGATATTGAAATAGGCATAAATATGAAGCTGAAACTGGTTACTTACTGAAAACTATATACAGTATAGTTAGATGTGGACTGAATATGAGAGAATACTTGCGCTCGGTCTTTCATAGTCATGTCAAAACTATGAAGTTTATGATTTGGTTTGAACATGACTGGCGTTGTCTCGAGCAGATCAATTGTATTGGGACCATATTCCCGAAGCTATCGTATACGTAACGTAAAATGTCCATCTACAAAGGCTTAACGATGTCGTTAGCTTCGGGAACATGGCCCCATCTGTAGAATAGCTAGTAGTGGTCCAAAAAGGGTCAACATGACAAACCTCTAGACGGGGTTTCCCAAGAACTTTATGTTGGAGAAGGTGGGATTACGGTCAAGGTTCAGTTCTAATGAGATTAATCACAATACGTTTACGTTTCTATAATCTGGAAACTTTCTAACATTTTCGTTAAGTAGTCATTAATTCCTGTGGTTTTACCCGGAAACCAATCGGAAACACAGGTGTGAAATATTCTGCGGGTGTCCAGATTCAGCGATGGGATATTTATCATTTGGCTTTCGTTCAGATTCCACGAGAAGTAATGACTTTAAAATTTCAGTCACCGTGCCTTGCTCCCTCAACTTGAACCCTGGCATGTACCCCCACGACCCCCCCCCTCCCATCCCCCAACACCCCTTCCCTCCCAATGTTCACGACATCCACGAGCAGATTCTCAGCAGAGCTTTTCATTACTTGTCTTATATCACCTCAACTAATACATAGGTTAAGTTGTAAGCCAACAGTTCCACGCTGTAAGGCATACATATTAACATGCCGAACAATATGAAGCAGCAACTGAGTGGGGGTGTAAGATGTTAATGATTGCACATGTACACCAAGTTATTATGATAACGAAATTATATCTGGAATCAAGAACATGTGTTGCATGTGAAGTCAGCTTTATTGTTATCAGACATAATGGCAGAAAGTATTATATACTGCTGGCAGTAAGAGAAGCGCCATTAACGATATTGGCACATATCCGATGCCAGAATGCAACAGGTGTATATAGTTCATACCAGGACATAGATGATGGCTCATGATTCATACCATGGATCCAATAGCTGCCACATTCATGAATAGTTCATACCACGTACTATTTGTCATACCAGGAGAGAAGAATTTGAAGATACCACTAAATGAATGTGTTGCAGTTGAACATAATGTACTGGATATTGCACTGACAAACCGTGTTCTTGTATACACATAGTGTCAGCCACGTCGTATAGCAGGGTGCACGCGTCCTGAACTCTCCCCAGCATGTTGTCAACTATTGTACTATTATGTTGTTCACTGACTTGTCCTATATGTTGTCAAGCATGTTGTCAAGCATGTTGTCAAGTTTGTTGTCAAGCATGTTGTCAAGAATGTTCGACAGCAACACCAGATAATACAGCATCTTTAATCGAATTAGTATCTTTCGGGATGACGTTCAAAACCAATAATCTCGTGATCTTTCCACCAGTGAATACTAAACCTTCGGGCTTTACTGAATTCAAATTAAATCTTTGAAATACTTCTTGATAGCAATTTTTCATCATTGTGAAACTGGTAAATTACCATAGTGATGGTAATTACCATAATATATATCACTACAGTATATTATTTACATTAGCACCAGTGGCCAACACGTCCTGCAATGATCACCATTCTTCTTCCAGCTGTACCGGAGTCCAGAGGGCACAGTCAGACAGATGACGGTGATAGCCTTCTACACCCCGGTTCGAGCCCAGTGTATACGGGTCACACCAGTAGGGAACACTGTTCTGGAGACTGTCAGACCCTATGGATGCAGTACGTTTATCAACAATCCTCTTCGTCATGTGCTAATACATGTTGACATAATTTCATGGAAGTCGATTTAGTAATGTGCACGAGGATGTCCACTGTGTCTAATGTTAAAAGGGGAGACACAATTTTAATAAGCAATGAGTTTGTTTACCAATTCTAAAACTAATATTAACCAATTCATGTAAAATAATATGTACTAATATTCTTAAGAATGTCGATTTAAGACAAAAAGGTTATTTAATACAAAAAAACCTAATGTATTGATATGGAATTATGTATTTGTATATATTTATGTTATTATATTATATTATATTAAGACATTTTGCATATTTACATAGTTCCTGATTTCCTGTCTATATCCAAGGTATTATATTGTTTTTCAGATGCCACATCCGCTGAAGGTACGTAATACAGCACTACCATTGTTTCGTTTATTTTATTCTCGAAAACTAGTATGTATTGTTGTTTGGTTAATCATTAGCATACATTAGAGTTGATAGAATTCAAGACTTCTTCCTTAGGCACTGAAAAATAGAGGTAAGATTCCTGTATGGAATACCAGGTATACCTGCAGATAAATACGTATGTCTAACATTTTCCTCGAGGAGCATGATAGAAATGGATATGGAAATTAAAGGGATGTCTTGGATAGCTTGACTACCATAGTGCAGTCCTATTGCACAATTACGTAGGTTCCTTGCACTGTATACTAGTAAGCCCTAGCTTCTACCATGGCCTTCAGATGTGCTTTGCCCGCACATGGTTACACAAAGACGTACCTTGATGGACTGGTGGTGGGTTGTTCTGCAGTGTTAATGGTGGAACGAGTAGCATCCGTGATAACAAACATGAACACATTGAAACAGTGGAGCGCATAACGAGGGCCATTGATTTAGGTTAGGCTATATATTTGTCATGCAAAGTGTGGTGTCTGTTTTCGAATTCATACGTATACGAGGATTTGCGTTGGTTACACAGAAGTGAACACATCTTGTATTGTGATAACCCACTCATGCGACGTGCTTCACTAGATCTGTTATGTCTGAGGACGGACGAAGCAATACACGCACCAGCCATATGTTTTCTAACAGAATAATTATTTAATGTAACGTTGGAAAACAACAACGTCTCGCTGAGAGGTTCTTCCGTGCAGTACACTCTGAGCAATGGTGTAGTTAACTTAACGTCGTTAAAGATACCCAGTGCAACGCAACCGAGCTATTAGATCTATGTTATTTATCGCCTAGTACTGACTAGCGAGCTGCACCCCTCTTGTCTGATCTCTGACTGATGATACTAATGTCGTGATATATTAATAAAGGCAGGTATTACAGCAGTTTGCAGATGGCGTTATGTAGTTCTGTAATTCTGTTTAGCTTACTTCTGATTTACTGGATCAGACTATCCTTTCACAAAGCTCTCTTACCCACTAAGAGACCAGAACACTCATAATACTATACTATATGCCGATATCTAATACACTGCAAATAGAACGCTATGTTCTCTGAGCGGATAAGAGAGGTTTGTGAACGGATACCCATTTGGTTATGACTGAAATATACATGCTGTTTATTGATCCATCACCGTTTTCTTCGTTGCTTTCGTATGTAATACCAATCCCAAGAGCAATGCGCAATTGTAAACATATTACACCAATCAAGAAGAACATGAAACAAGACACGAAGGTTTGGACTTTCCGTCAAAATATAGTTCGTCGTAATATATTTACCCATAGGTAATCTATTAATCAAAGAATACTTTATTCCGTTGTTTTAGATTTAGTTTCAGTACCGATATACATTGATATCAGAGCACCATAATAGTAGAACATGCATTTCAGGTACATTCGGACAGTGCGGAGGCACCCGGAAGACGTCGGGAACACGCCGGAAGCGGGTAGTTGGGGGTAAGCCCGTCACCCCCGGGGACTGGCCGTGGCTGGTGTCCATGCACTTCCTCAAGTGGCACAACTTCACCAACTCCTCAGGGCTGAAGCATCTCTGTGGAGCCAGCCTTATTGGCAGACAATGGCTCCTGTCAGCTGCCCACTGCTTTGAGTTAGTATCTATTGACCAATTTTAAATTTAAAGTAAAATCAATCCTCAATGCAAATAATATATTTACTTATTTTTCAAATGCAGATGATCTTCCCAACACTACATATATACTTCTTGGTTTAAGTATTAAAGTTCTTTCGGTAATTGTATTCGTATTACATTGAAGGATATACATTTTCTACAACCCTTTCTCCTTCTCTCACCATTTAGCCATGATGTCTTTCGATTAACTTTGATTATTCCAAAAACAAGTACACGCACATAGTTTCTTATAAGTAACATACTAACGCTCGATATGTATCTGGCATAGATAATTTGACATATTCTAAAATAATTAAGATTTAAAAACAATATTTATTCTCATTATCAACATAAACGTACAAACAAGACAAATAAATATATACAACAAGACATAAGTAAATATATACTGCATGAAAGAAATATATTAACATGATTATGACATCATAAACTAATGTCGCTCCCCGAGTTCAGAAACTAATTATAATGTTTTATTACTGAAACATTGAGACATTCCTGGGAGTGTTCCAAAAAGTCACACATCCACTAGTCATACAGCGAGAATCAATTGTAGTGGTACTATGCACCCATGAGTAACGGTGGCCCAGCGATGCGATGTTGATGCTAACGTGTCCTGATTCTGGCTGCAGTCCACAGGTGTTCACAGGTCTGGATCAGCCCAGCAACTGGAGGGTGGTACTGGGGGAGCACGACCAGAGCACTCGGGACGGAACAGAACAGGCCATGGAGGTCGAGTCCATAATCAAACATCCAAACTTTACAAGTGAGTGCGAACACTATACAGTCTAATTGGTAGAACATTCCCAGGCGAAGACTTTTATATGTATACGGTATTAGCATTCGAATATGACTACTATCTAGTAGCATGGTAACATGTGAGCTGCGGATTTAGGGTGTCCAGTATTGGCTAAGACTTGATAAAGTATGGATTTAAGGTATCCAGTATTGGCTAAGACTTGATTGGCTAAGAGTTGCCACTGGCACTGTGATGTGATAATGCTGTGGTTAGGTAACATGTCATAATTATGTTATTAAAACACAAAACAGACTTGTATCAATTGCTATTGTTTCTTGCAGTAAACGGTGCAATACTGTTTGACATAGCGTTAGTGAAGCTACGACAGCCAGCAGTATTGTCCGACTACATCAACGTGGTGTGTCTAGACGAGGTCGGCGACTTCACCCCGGGGACCAGGTGTATCGTGTCTGGGTGGGGTCAGGACTCGCAAGGTAAGGCTCCCCTGACTACCATTTGTATCATGGCCTACACGCATGTAGGGTGTTCGTATGATGGGGGTTTGCCAGTGAAGCAGGTTGAGTTTGGGTTTTCGGTATTGAGAGATCGTTCATAACTCTGTGAAATGTGGTTTCAATGGAGTGTAATTGAAACTATATCAATAGAACTCGTAACTGAAACGTTAAGTCTTCTCCAAAAAGTCAATGACAACTAGGTGGAATACGTCATGTTACGTAGCGCACGATCACAATAATAGTGTCCTTTTACAGACACCCCTGGCACCAAGCTTCCTTTCATGACGTACATGCCGATCATGGAGTCGAGCACGTGCAGGGAGAAGTATGATGCACTTCCGGATGGTCACATGGCCAAGACGGTGGTCAGAGTGGACGACTCCGTTTTCTGCGCAGCGTGGGAAACTGGCGGGAAAGACGCATGTTTTGTGAGTACAATGCTAGGAAACATTTCTATTACAGCCCAGGCTAACTCTGCAAGCTGTGGATAAGATTTCTAGTAGTTTGCATTCATGTCAGTCACACTACCCGGACCATGCGTCTACAGTCAGTTTACTCAAGCTAGTTGATGAGCATGAACATTTCTCCGGAATCCCGCTTTTGCCTATGTTATTGGCCCATCTTATTATGCACATGAGCTACATGCGGCAAGTGCAAGCATATTGCTAGGCAAAGTCGCTAGACACAATTCTGCATTGACATTGCGCAACATATACTATGACAGTATTATAGCTGTTTCCTTACTAAACGTTATGTCAGATTACCAATGTTTATCAACACGTTTTGGAAGCTACTAGACTGTCATCCTGAGAATTGTTTTATGTTCAGGGAGATTCCGGTGGACCATTTGTCTGCGAAAAGGACGGACGGTGGTTCGAGGTTGGAATCGTCTCTCTCGGCTACATCTGTGGCGACACACAATACCCCGGCGTCTACACGAAGATCTCGCACTACATCGACTGGATCTATGAAATAATAGGTTACAACAACAATGCCGACTGACCATATTTGGCGATGATCTAGAACAGGACCTTGAACGAATTGGCATATCAAAGAAAATACCCCAAATGAAGAGAGATATCCCAAATAGATTGTATTTACGATTCAGCGACCTACTGGGATAAATCTGATTTTGAATTGTAATTGCTAAACAGTGCATCTATGGAGACAAAACGACCGTGAAGAGAAATACCTCATTATTCATATTTTGACGTTAGATGTTTTCGGTTTTGATGAAAAACATGTTCTTAAAGTTGAAAGAAAACCAGTTGTAATTATATATAAAAAACACACACTGTCTTTAATAACTCGTACTGTAATGAAGTCTTGAGGGTCGTAACAACGCTAGACGCACGGGAATGCAGGGTCGCTGTTCTGGCGCGCTTGTAGGGCGAAACGTGGGGCTTTAATGAAAATATATGTCTCACAACACTGAGAGGTAGAGGGTTGTCTAGGATAGAAGGATGTGAGGAATGCTTAACGCGGAGGAGTATGGATGTATGTCTGCTTCACCTGGCTTCGTCTTAGTACAGACACAATGACCGCCAACTGGGTTCACGGAATGCATGCAGAGAATTGAAATATGTTAAAACATGTTGTAAATATTGTAGGTTTCATTTCGATGCAATACATTACATCTCCATAACGACATCATCATTCCTAACAATGCATATTGTACCTGCATCGTTCAGTGTAAGTATGGATCACTTTGTACAGGTATATATCACGTAGTGTAGATAGATGCATGGCCATAGGTATAGGATATTATACGTTATGTCCACGGATAAATTATTTTAATTTGCCGGAGTTTAGTAAAGACAAATCAAAATTATTTCGCGATGAGGTTTATATTAAATAGGACATCTTGTAATACCCTCGTTATAGCCCTAGATGTAATTTAAGTGTGGGTTGTAAATATGCCAATCAGCTTGAGAGTGCTGTGTCACCTGGTCTGTCAACAGCCAATAGAATTAGCGAGACGACCATAGGTTTTAACCGTTATGATTGCGTATGTATAAATGACATCGTCTGAAACCGCTTGCTCAACGCTCTCCAGCCCCACCACCACCGCTTGCTTGCGCAATAATTAGAGAATAACCCACAGTACAATTGCATCTCTCACACATTATATAGTTCATTTCTATTCAAAAAGATATCGAAAACTAAAAAAAAAAAAATTCATGTAATACATATATATATATATATATATATATATATATATATATATAAATAAAAATTATTACATTTTATATCAATGAACAACCTACACCCAGATAATAATTA
>JAUTBT010022551.1:0-20661 GCA_032361225.1 Lepetodrilus schrolli
ACACACACACACACACACACACACACACACACACACACACACACACACACACACACACACACACACAGACACACACAAACACACACACACACACACACACACACACACACACACACACTCTCATGGGGCCCCAAATTGATATTTAATCCATATTTAGAGATATATTTAATGCATTTACAGATATCTTTAAATCATATGTAGTTGTATTTCAGATATATTTAATTCATTTACAGATATCAGTAACTGCATTAAAGATATCTCTAAATGTTGGCGCTTGTATTTAATGATATGTACGTACATATCTATAGACCAAATTTGGTCAATTCCAGATATGTACATATCCATTAATCCAAATTTGGTTAATTCCAGATATGTACATATGCATTTATCCAAATTTGGTCTAGCTAGCCTGATGCGTATTTAATTTGGTCAATTCTTATATATATTCCAAGATAGGTGACTAAATTTGGATTTATAGATATGTACATAGCTATAATTGACCAAATTTGGATTGGGGGATGTGGACATATCTCGAATTGACCAAATTTAGATTTATGGATATGTATATATTTATAATTTACCAAATTTTCACAGATATCGTGAAATAGGCAAACATTACAGATATCTTCAAATGAATTAGAGATATGTTTAATTCATTTAAAGATATCTGCAAATGCATTATATATACAAATGCATTGAATATAACTTGCAAATATGCCTTTGGAATTTGAATGGGCAACATTCTGTGTTGCTTGCCAAGATCAGCATACATTGTTCGAAGACACGCATGGTCGTAACTAGCCTTCTTCATTGTGTACGCATGGTGATTCCGCGAATCTAAGGCACACACACACACACACACATAAACAAACACAAACACAAACACACACACATACATAAACAAACATACACACGCACATATACACACACGCACACACACACACATACTATTGGAGTTGTGTACATGTATCCACAATATTACAATATCAGCAACACACCTATTTGTGTGACCAGGTATTATGTAATATGTCTAAACCTTTCAATTTATATTCACAATGGTATATGGTAAAAATCCGATTTATATGAATAACAGCCATACACGACACCTTGAAATTTCCTTTAACGGCAGATAAGCAATTATGTCTTTATAAAATAGTTCCTGATTGAAGCTAGTCTTTATAAAATCGTGAATAGCTTCAATCAGGAACATAGCCATGCGACAACTATGAGGGAATGTTACAGTCCTGTATTTGCTTCTAAAGGTAACCGTAACTCCAAACTTATCCATAGACTACACCATTTCTGGTTCGTACAAGAATGTTCAAATTCGTATTATGGGTAAAACGAAGCGTCCATCGCACCTAAAATGCACCGAAATCAGGCTATACGTGTCAATGTCCGTACATAATAATAATAATAATAATAATAATGATGATATGGTGTTGACTATAGGCATGATTTAATATGATTTATAATGTTATTGTAACTGTAAACTCTGCGTTGTGTATGTTAGACCCGCCAAATTCGTTATTATTGTTTTTCTGAATAATAAGAAAAGGCACCCCTCTTTTTCAAATTTTGCGGATATTGGATGCCAGACGCATCAAATGTACATACTTTTATGAAAAAATGCATTTGCCCATAAAATATGTAAACAAATCCGTGATTGTATGCATTTATCGTTTCCATACGACCTGTTCATTTAAGAGCAGCTAAGACAATATATCAGTTGAACTGAATATTATGTTAGTGTCGGACTAATTGGTGACAATTTTGCTTTGTGGCTAATAAGTATCTACCCCACCTAGATATTATCTTTGGTCAGGTACTGATGACTCTAGATCTTACTCGACACATGTCTTAGAAAGCGAGCATTGACCGATGTTTACTGACTAATATTCCTTAAATAGTGGATAATATTGGATAATAATAGTTTATTTTATTTAGATACCTGAGCCCTTTAACTACACTATGCATCACTATTAATTAATTGTATCAAAACGTGGACAGTGGTAATTGGACTCTTTCGATGCAATAGCGATGCAATCCGTGAACTTGCTAGTATTAAGGAAAAACTAATATATGTCAACTCGTAAGTTGAAACATGTTCTCCTTTATGATACTAACTTCGGTCTCAAGATACACAGTGCACAACGTTTCCTTAGTTAAATTTATCTTGAGATAACCCTTATTATTGATGGATGAATCTCATGTGTAACAATTGTCATTGGTGTTCGAATGTGTACATTGCTGTTAAATCATAGAACGGCACCCCTCCGCATATTTAGCAAAAGTGTGACGTGAAATAGTAATACGTTAAATAGACCGAATCTGTATGAGGCGATCTACGAATTTGTAATTTTATATCTGGTTGGCAACACGTATTTCCTAATGCTGTGCCAAATGTGAGTGACCTGCGCTAAATAGCTTTTTTAAGTAACAGCATCCTTGAGCAACTAGCCAAGTGAAATCGAAAACGTCATGTTTTCATCAAAATATGCCAATTTGGTGGCCATCTTGATTAATTATTTTAAACACTTTTTTTTTCTAATTATAACTTTGTATATTTTAAATAATCACCAAAATCCCAAAATATAAATATATTTCAAACTTATTATTATCCATCCTCTATAATTGGTAAAAATGAAATTAACTATTTAGCGTCATATACCCCAAAGCGTTGTCCCATGATGCCAGAGTGGCATCATGCAGTTTTGTGATCTAGGAGGTCCCTGCTACTAAAATAAGCAGACACACAAATACCTAGACTTCAAAACTGAGTTCACCCCCAAAACAGAGCCTTAATTATTAGCACTGTGCCAGCTCGTGCTGGCAGGTTTATTTGACATTCGGCTCTACTAATAATTTAGTTTACTAGGTCATTTTCCAGTTACGGTATTGTACCCTCATGGCTGACTGTCAAGTAGTTGGGAGCGTGTTATATTCCCCCCATTGTTCAGGGGGGTAATTTTACACCAGGGGACTATAGTATTAGAAATAGTATGCGCACGGTGCTCACATACAAGCGGACCTTCGTGGGGGTAAATTCTGTAGCAACATTATTCTGTTACGCACGACGGCACTTCCAATGGCACAAGCACTACATGGGCAGAGACAGTATGCGAAGGGTGCGACTAATACGTGTCCATAACAACATGATAACATACATATGTTCGTGATAATTACTGCTAGTATGTAGCTAGCTATTTTTGTAATAGGGCCATAGTTATTTGATTCTCTGGTTTACGGATCCGCCGACCCAATTTTATCTAACTACTTGAATATCACTTTTCCGATATAGGCCTCATACACTATGGGACTTATACGATGTAGTGGGTGTGGCAAATATACTGTATTATTACTTAATTTGTACACTTTAATTATTTTTCATATATAATTATTTTTCATATATTCCTATGACAGTATACCGGTACTGGCCTTTAGAAAATTATAATAATACATGGTGAAGGAACAAGCCATACAAACCATGAACAAATCTCAGCAGGCAATGATGGTTGACACAAAGACAAATTGATTGATTGCTGGTAAATATGTATAACAAAAGTCTTAATTAGAACAAGTACTACTATTGACAAACAGTACTTTGAAAAATAATTGTGCATTCAAATCTGAACAATTCATGTATACTTGTTTATAACAATTATTGACCATTATATTGATAAATTATATCTATTTCGTGTCAACCAACCTTTTAGTCTCCAATTATTATTATGTTTATATTGGACCCGACCAACTGGCCAAAATATCAAATTATATTTATTATATTTTTGACCAGCTGTGCCAAAATTATACTAGAAAAATCAGTAAACCAGGGAATTAAATAACTATGGCCTAATCCACAGATTTATATACCTTGACATGAAGCCCTGCTGTATAGCAAAGCACAGTGTATGTGTGTCTGTGTTTACACACATGCCATTACGTCTTAATATATAAAGCATATTAGTGTATGCAAACAAGCAATATGTACATGTAGTCAGGTTTATTTGAACTATTAGAGAAAATATGGTATGAAGAAAAGTTTGTTTACACTTCTTTTTCTTTTACTAACTTTTAGATTTGTAAACCTATACTTTTGTTTATACCAAACTGACTCCCGGGAAAATAAGCCGATTTATAGATAACAGACCATTTGGAAGGAAATCATCATTTAAAAAAAATAAGGTTTATACAATAAGAATTAAGTGTTTAAATCACTTTAACCTATGAACATATGATTTTGCCACTTTAAATACTGACAGGGATGTCGCAGTTAAATGTTCTATTTCCCCCATCATTGGGTGTTGCTGGGACTGATTGTAGAACTGATGGTCAACTTGTCTGCATGGTGATGTTCCTTTGAGCTGTGCAAAATGTTCTGGGACGGACAGGTGACGTCACTCCAGTACAGTGTACTGTGTGAAAGGAACGACTCGCACAAGCAAGATGGCAGCACAGAGTTGCCTATGATGTGGTGACCCCACTGTACGTTTCCTGTGCGGTCTGCGCTACCTTGCCAGCGAGTACAGACTGCACTGTGCGGGACGTTCCATTGACAAAATTGTCTTTTGGAGTTCGGAGTACTCCGAACACTTCACACAGCTCAAATGAACGTCACCTATGGTACTGTTGTCAACTCCCTGATCCTTCTCTCAACTGACTTTGCCACAAGTTAAATGGAGGATCTAACATTAGTGGGCATGTATTACTGAATTTATTAAACGAGTTGGTAAATTTTTATATTGTGAAAGGTTTTACCGATTCAGTAATAAATGAACACGAATGTTAGATTCTGTTTATCAAATAATTCTAGAAAACCTGATGAATCAACATTAACCTTGTCGCTGCTGGATTAAATTAGCGTGACTACGTTGACTGCTGAATAACATCAGCTGGAATTACGTCATCACTGGAGGGTAACAATCAAGACAGCTATGCTCTCAGAATTGCTCATATGAAGCAAATATTGTTTCTATTGTAAATATCACATGTTCAGGTATAAATGTGCGAAATAATATTTTTAATGCAAGTATAAGTGAGATGCTATCAATGGAATTAAAAGGTTTCTTAATTTCTTTTTTGCACTTTGTGAATTGCTGCATGCGTTGAACTTCGCGACCCAGAAAGATTAAATTTTGGTCCACAGAAAAATGAAATAGGCCATACAAGCAGTAATAATTTAATATATTATCATGTATAAACTTAGCATTATACTCTGCGAATTGGCTGAGAAATCATAAAATGAAAACAGACTCGCAACGTTGCAATCTAAGAAACAAATGGCCCTGATCAAAGTCGATTCCACAAAAAGATCTACAATAATGTATTAGAAACAATAGCTTGAACAGACACCTACTCTGAAAGTTCTATAGACGGTGTCTCATCAGATTTGAGTTGAGCAATTTCTTGTGCAAGTTTGGCTGTGAGCTGAAGGATGGAAGTTCCCGGCTTTGTTTCTCGGTAATCATCTGGCCTACTCCCATTCTGAAACAATGTGATGTTCTCAAAAATAGTAGACACTTTCAATAATAGCTGAAAAGTTCATGGAAAACAAGGATTAGGATTAGGTCAAATAAATGAATGAATGAATGATGAATAAATAAATACAAATTTAAAATAATAAAAAAATAAAATAAACATACAAACAAACAAAAAATGGAGAAAAAAATGAATGAATGAATGAATAAATGAATGAATAAATAAATAAATATTTAAAAAATAATAAATAAATAAAATTTAATTTTAAAAAAAACAGAAAGAAATTAATTTTTTTAAAATTAAAATTAAATAATAAACAAAATCAATAAAAATACAATAAAATAAAATAAATAAATATATAAATAAATAAATAAATAAATATCTCCATGCTAGGTAACATTGAGATTCTTCTTCATTCCATCTGTTCACCAGCTTCACCAATTCACTTCCAATTTGACACTGTGATCATCCCAGCTTCCATTAAAACGTACCTTTGAGTTTATAGCTATCACAAAACTATGGTCACCACCAGCAAATGTTCTTTGAATTATCACAGATTCGGAATCGACTTCCATAGCATTGGGGGGTATGTCTGCGGACACTAAAGGTCCCTTGACCTGACAGGGAGTGGTTGCGTTTGTGGAGACTCCTATGCCAAGCTGCCCATTACCGCCAAGTCCAAATGAGTAGAGTCGGCCAGACTCGCATGCATGGGCTAGCGTGTGTCTCCTGGAATGGAAAATACTGTTTAATAGTTTGCATCAATAATGGGGTCAGGGATGTAGGGCCCTGCTAGGTTAAAACATAAAACTATATTTTAATTAGGTTTTGGTATCGCTTTCAAGATTATTTCACTCATATCACTGCTTGTCGGTTTATGGCTGAAGACGAGTGAGTGAATTATTGTTTTATGTTACAGCGGGAATCTTTCACCATTACATAACGAAATACTGTAAAAAGCATAAAACTTTAATGAATTTAACGAGTTACTCTTAGACGTTAACATTTCATTCGTTATGAAGATCATGTTGGAAAGGTAATTAATGTGAACACAGATGATCAGCCCACGGAAAAGATTAAAACAATTCGGCCATCGACTTCAAAGTCTGACGATTTCCCACTGTTCTATCACCAACCAATAAAATTGAGCTATATCTCCACAATCTGCAAGCCTGATTCTTGAGATAATGAACTAGAAAAATATATTATTAAACAATTACGAATATTTCTGGAATTATTTGGGGACGAACCTGCCACAGGCAACCTGAGAGATGTCGGTTCCCATCAGCTCCATCACCTGTTTTGGGAGGATTTCGTTGTTGGAGGAGTTATGTCCCAGCTGGCCATAGCTGCCAGCTCCGAACGTGTACACGCCTCCATCCTGGCAACACCCGTAGCAGATACATCCAGGATTACATTAATACACGTATCATATTATTTACAATTATTTACTAATAATAATAATAATAATAATAATAATAATAATAATAACACTAATAATAATGTGGACATGAATATTGTGGTGAGCGAGTGATTATGGAGTTTAACGTCGCTGCAGGAATCTTTCACCCATTTGCGACGATAATATTGCGGCAAATCCATGCTCTAAATCATGTTCATAGCACTACATTACCCTAATCAATGCATCAGTGTGCTCTCATTTTCTTTCTCAACTCCCTGGGGAGTATACAACCCAAGCTGCCTTTCAAGACACTAGGATTATCATTCGCATGCCCATATCATGCTTCAGGATAACCATTTTCTGCTGGGTTAACAGAGGCATTATTGAACTAAGCCACTTGCCTAAGGTGACACCATAAATATTTCAGCCTGTGCTTCAATGTAGGCATATTTTTTCTGTAGGCTTGGTAGAAGGAGAATGTCTTTAACCCTCTCCTTGCTGGACTAGGCACAGGCACTGCTCGTTAGGGCATCTCCGGTTGCCTTCAGCATGCAGAGTTAGTATCAACTTTTTTCTTTTTTTAATGTCATAAACTCAGTAATACAATTATGATAAGCTGTAAAAGCATGAAACAGGTAACATCACTGTCAAATGTCCTGTAAGGTGAGCTATACCACACATTGTCAGCATTAACCCTACCTGAGTTATGGTGGCTGTGTGGTCCTCTCCACAAGCAACGTAATTGATCTTCTGTTGGCGCAAAGACTTACACAGTGTTGGGAATGGTCGGTCTGACAATGAGAAATGATAGAAAACATAGTCACACCATTATTATTACACGATTTACAGATTATTCTCTTCAACAACGGGCCCCCGTTCCACAGAACGATCGTAGCGCTACGAGAGTCGTAACTCCTTAGCAACTCCATGTCAACGTATAGGAGTTACGACTCTCGTAACATTGCAATTGTTCTGTGGAACGGGCCCCTGATGGCTAGATGGCAATGGCTTATCTGTCAACTTACTAAGGCAGTACCAATGTTAATGATGCTGTCACTATATCAGTATCATGCTATCTTCTGCTGCTCAGTACTATCTTGACTTGAACATTTCTGTCCACATTTCTACTTTTGAAGATAATAATAAAGATGTTTTTATAAGTGATTTATTGTTTAATGTCACAGTGAGAATCTGTTACCCATTTTTATAAGAATTCCTGTTATGTTTTGAAAACCAATGCTGGTATGTCATGTTGTGTTATGTTTTGAACACCAATGTTGGTATGTCATGTTCTGTAATGATTGATATGTCTTACCTCGTTCGTCATTTAACCCAAGCTGTCCAAAACTGAAATTAAAATAATATTTACTGTAAGCCCTCGGTATATCACAGAAGTTGGGGTCCATGACATGCCCCAACCTGCATTACCATACCCGCCATATAGTAATACCATCCAGTAACGACAAATATAATATACATACAATATAATCTTTATTTATTAGGAAAGCATTGTGACAAAAAACATTTACAGTAAGTAGAACACCACCAAAAAAAACAACCTGAAACAAAATGGTTAAATTATATATGTACTCTGGGTCACGAGGCCTGCAATTCTGAAATAAATCTTCCCTTGTCTTGTCTTGTAGAACTGAAATTAGTTTATATTACATAATTTACAGTAATTCCATTACATAACATATTATGGCAAGTCAATTAAGCAATAGCAAAAAACATACTGAATTCATCTCCAATTTCATAAAAATCCATGCAAACAACATTTTTCTATCAGGAGGCAACTTTAGATGCACTATATTATAATACGGTCCCCAATTTCCAATGTGCTCATTCTCATTAGTGCCAAAACATGGCAGAAATCCAATTAAAAGAGAAAAATCCAAGATTGATTGACAGATTTAATGCTATACGTTGCTGTGGGAATAGTTCACCCCCATCTGAGTTATCCTCCTACCATCTCATCCTCCTACCATCTCAAATGTTAACTCTGTACACCAGTACCTGTTTCTCCCCCAGCACACCAGTACCTGTTTCTCCCCCTGTTTCTCCCCCAGCACACCAGTACCTGTTTCTCCCCCAGCACCTGTTTCTCCCCCAGCACCTGTTTCTACCCCAGCACACCAGTACCTGTTTCTCCCCCAGCACCTGTTTCTGCCCCAGCACACCAGTAACCTGTTTCTCCCCCAGCACACCAGTACCTGTTTCTCCCCCAGCACACCAGTACCTGTTTCTCCCCCAGCCAAACATGGTCCCGGACTTTGAGAGTACAAAGCTGTGGTTGCCCCCGGCAACGATCTGAGCGATGGGAATTCCTTTGAGACACGTGATGAATTCCGGTGTGTACCGGTGAGACGTGTTGTTTCCGAGACCGAGTCCGAGCTGTCCATAGTTGTTTGCACCCCATACTCCAACCATACCCTCTGAAAACACATGCACATGCGGGGTCACAATAATAATAATAGCAATACTGTAATTACCCTAATAATTTGAACAGGAGAAAATAATTAAATTTGTAGCTTTTCGAATTTATTAGAAAAATACAAAAATTTACAATGATCTGAGCAGTTGGTGGGGTCACAATAATAATAATAGTTATACCATAATTACCCTAATAAATTGAATATAAAATAATTAAATTTGTAGCTGTTTGAATTATTAGAGAAATACTAAAATTAAAAATGATCTGTATTCATATAATTAGGGACAACAAAATTAAAGTACAAAATATGGTTGTAAATGAAATTGTAACTAAATTAAGGATTTTAAAAAATAAAATAAAATTATGTTTGAAATTGTTTCTAACAAAATTATTATGTTCGAATAATTAGAAAATTATGATTTAAAAATATTGGTCATGTCTGTATTTTTAGGGTTGGAAAAAAAACTATTTTTGGCGATTAATTTAGGTGTTTGAACTATTAGTGGGATCGAATTAGTGCCACATTATTATTCCCAGTCAATGGATCAGTGACAGTGTGCACTCAGTTTACCCTGGGGAGTACCTCTCCCAAGATCATGCCAAAATTAATACCAACAATATTCTTTGAACATAACTTCTGAACCGCTAAAAGGCGACTAAAATATTTTAAAACTTGTATTAATACAACATTTAACAAAAGATATTTGTACCTGTTGTAAGAACCATGCAGTGGTTGTTTCCACAAGTGACCTGTATCACACAGTGTATCGCAAGGGATTTCACCAGTCTGAAACACAACACAAATCTCCATTAGTTTAACATTCAATGAGAAATAATAGCATTACGAAGAAGACAATATTAGTAAAAAAGATTACTGTAGTAAAATTACATGAACAATGTTGATAAATGTACGTTTTTTTTTGGTCTTATTCTCATGGCATTTTAGTCTCAATTATCAGCTGACATTAATTTCAAGTTGTCGTAGGATCCCCCAAGGTTCAACAAGGTTTGATTGAAAATACATAATTTATGACACACATTCGCATTTTCTTCAGTTTATATCAAATAAAAAGCAACTCTCATAGATATTTTGCCATTTGTAAATTTTGTCTAAATAAAATATATGTTGAAATTTCATGTTCCTACTATGCACATGACAAAAGGAATTATGTTTCAAAACTATGTTATATTCGTTATCAGAAGGTTCATTCATTTTTATACAAATTTAACTGTGCTATATATAGGATACCATGATATAGAATATATAGTATATAATTCTTATAGTAAGAAACATTCAAGTGGTTAATTTACAGTCTTTCAATGAATTTAATTTTATGGAAAGGAACGACTTCTCCCTAGTGTCTCCACAATGTCTTCATATCGTCCATGAGACAGTTGCTTTAAAATAGCTGATAGTTAGTGATTGAAACTCTAGTAAGTATTTATCGGTACTAACTTGGGTATGCGCTGTAGTTCTTCAGAGATCTGTCCTCTGCCCAGCTGGCCTTGGGAGTTATCTCCCCATGTGAATACTTCATGAGCAGACGTCAGTGTCATACTGTGAGACGTGCCAGCTCTCACTTTCAACACCTGTGACTTCAGCGTGTCTATCTGCTCTGGAATCAAAAAAGCAAAAACACTTCAAGGCCCCATTTCACAAACATAACTAGTTTGGATGTTATAATGTTGAGGGTTGAGTGTAAGAAAGTGCCAAGATCTGCTCATTAAAATCTTCTACAAGTACCCAAATGGAAACTAAAATCATATTGATATAATTTTTTTCAGCATCACCTGTAGAAAACTCCTATGGCTCCGATTTCTCGAAACAAACTTGAGTTTGAGATTTTCCTCAGCTGAGGTTTCTCCCATTGACTCAGTGCTGTGAGAAATCAGGGCCAGTGCTTCAAATCCCACCTCAAAATCTATCTTTTCAAGAAATACTATAATTAGTACTGTCGACATTTTATTGCTATCAGTATCATGAACCGCTGGGCATACCTAGCATGGAGCCTGGTGCTATATAAATGGACATATTATTAAGTGCAACTGTTCACACGTCAGAGGAAAATTGATTGTCAATATCAGTTTCCTGATAAATTATCACTTGACACCTTACCCAATTAGCATAAATTGAAAGTAATTTGTATGAAGATAAATGTCTGTATATTTTATAAGTAATGAATAATCAACATATTTATGCCAAGGAATTCGTTTTTTCATCACAACTTAAACATTTATTTCAATCAAAAGCCCGACAACCCCTCCAATGAAGATCAAAAGTCACAATTATGGTTCTTGTCTACCTCCTACCCAGATGCTACCCTAAGGGAGATAACTCTGGGTTACCTAATCTGGTCCTAGACTTCTCGTGTCCGAGCTGACCGTGGTCATTGTCGCCACATGAGTATGCCGAGCCATCGGTCAATCCCACGAGGGTGTGGTTCTGTCCGCAGTCAATGTCGCAGATGTCTTTGCCGTGCAGTGTAGTCTGCTCTGTGGGGATGTCAATGGCAATACGGTCACTTCCTCCCAGACCCAGCTCACCACTGCTGGCCTTGCCCCAGCAGTAGACTGTTGTCATTGCCAGTGCTGGATGGCATCAACGCCAGGCCGTCACATCCCTCTTCTGGAAGACCATGCAAAATTCATTATACCAAAAATTATTAGACAGGAATCTCAGGAATAATAATTTAATAATGATCAATTCTAGAAAATTCATTACTATTGGAGAATTGTACACAAGAATCTAGAACATTAAGAATTTCATATGTTATTATAACCAAACTCTTGTCTCTGCAAGTCATTTTTATCATCAAAATATTTCACCCTATCCCACTAATCGGATCTATAAATCTAGCAAAATGAGCATGGATTTGGCGTAATACATGCACATTATTATTATTATTTATCACCAAACCTGTAGCGAGCTACTCCAAACATTGCTTCAATACAAGATCTAAACCTAATATGGCAAAATCATGATTATCTAACCTCCAGGCCATCAGAACAAACACTCCAACTGGCCTTCTATAGATCTTGATTTTGGAGATAGTGGAAATACCCAAAGCATAAAATGAAGTAGATTGACATCACTTTAGGATTAGCTTTATCATAGTTAATCCTCAAAAATACAATTTGGAAGTCACGTTTGAAGAGTCAAATACCGGGATACAGCCGTGTACACCATCTGATCATGGACGATACTGTCTCCATGCAAATGTATCCTTCACACACACATATTCCATCATTCTGTTTTTACAGCCACCGTTAACCACTTTACTGACACACAAAAAAAACGTTTTCTTCACACAAACAAAAACAAAAATGCATCTTCCTCACAGTATACTTATTTAAAACTAACAGTAAACAGACTAAGTAAACATGGTATCACACATACAAGAATGGTTTGGTTGACAAACTCACTACAGATTGGCTACTTTGTATAGTGAAGTATAGGGTGTAAATATAGGATGTAAATTGCTTTTGTGACATGCACACAGAAATAACAAAGCATTGTCATGTGACAACACTACCATCAATATATTCTTCACAACATTCTGATCATGCTGATAAGTAGCTGATAATTGTGAATGTAACTAATTATTAAACTACAATTAACCTTTGTTACCGTATATGGTGGGGTATAAGCCCATATTTGGGTATAAGCCAACCACCCTTTTTCAAAAGATAAGCAAAGTGGGTCTATTCTGTAGTATACTACATATTCTGCAAATGTATCCCCCTATAACTGAAATATGACAGTGTTTTTCCAACGTCTGCTTTCTGTTTAGTTGGTCGGAATCAGGAAGTAGAAATGGAACAGTCCATTTGCCAATGCCGAATAGTTTCAGGGGGATGTCTCAAACTAACAATCTGATTATTGGTACTGATTATTGGTACAGATTATATTGGTATCATGTTTCCCCAACACACAAGATTGATTGAAGATTGAATGAACAATCGCTGACCCAGGGAATTTTAAGACACCAACTCGCCAAGATCTCGTGAACTGGGTATATGTAATACTGTACTCATTAACAAAAACAGTAACATAAAGGGCACATTTACAGAATTTTTCCACTTTGGAAAATATAAATAATTATTTGTATTATATTCCGCTGACAGGATACTACTAGTCTTTAAAATATTATAATAATATATTGTGAAGGAACAATTCGTATAAACCATCATTGAACATGAACAGAAACTTGGCATGCAAAGATAGACACAAAGTCGATGCCAATTTGATTGGTTACTGGGAAACATCTACAACAACAGGATAAGTATAATCAATTACTGCTATTATTTTGAAAAGTATAGTGTTATTGTGTAAATACACAGGAGCGGATTTAGTAATTTTTTTCCAATTCTTTTCTGGCGAATGAAATATGTTTAAATCAAATCAAACAAAGACAGAAAGGCAATGGTTGACACACAGTTGAAACTCATTTGATTGGATACTAGTAGATGTGTGTAACAAACGTCCAAGTTATAACAACTTCTGCTACTGACAAGCAGTTCTTTGAAATTAATTGTACATTAAAATCTGAAGAATTAATGTGTACTGGTGATTCTAATAATTATTGACAATTATATTGATAAATTATATTTATTTTATGTCAACTGACCATTAATAATCAAACAAAATATCAAAATATCAAATTATATTTATTTATATTTTCGACCACCTGAGTCAAATTATCACAGAAAAATCTGTAAACCAGGGAATCAAATAACTATGGCCTAACTTTACTTTGAACACGAGTGGTGACTTATTAGTGCACTGCGTATCGATATTAAATGTAATAATTAGCTGTATCCTGATAATATTCACATGAATATCTATAAGTAAAGCTGTAATGTCACAGTGACAGCATGCTTGTGACATGAACATCGATGGAGAGAAATTCATTTGATCTTTCTACAACTCTCAAAAGGTTCTAGCAATTTAGCATATTCATTGCAATTGATCACTTGTCTTAATCATTCCTGCACATGAACGACCTCAAAAATAAACAACATAATTCAAAATCGATGACAAAAATGTCTTATTTAGCATGTTTAGTGATGACAAGCAATCAAACTATGGTAGTGGCTCTTGTCGAAATCTCTGACAGAATTCAGCAGCTGTTGAGCAAGTTTCATTTGCCCTACAAGATGGATGCTAAATAGTGCTTCTGTGTTTTGGAAATTTGTGTTTCTAGTCACTAGTCTAGAAAATGTCTTGATGCTTCAAAATGAAAAAGTTTATTATTTCTTCTGGTTACATTTATGGTGTATTAAAATACTATTATATAGCCAATTAGAGCTGAAACAAATATGCAAATATTCGCAAATGAATATTACATTATGAATATTCAAATAGTAAAACAGCATTCGAATATTTGAACACATTTGTAGAAGTTGTAGATTGCACGTTTTTCCATAATACCTAAGAGATCTTATTTCAGTGTTACTACTCAATATCTAGTCAGAAAACACAACAATGGAAATTTAATGACCGTACATTCGAGATGTATGATGATATTTTCTTTTCTTTGATAGGCAGACAATATTACCGGAACCATCACTTGGTAGCAGATTATATAACAAATAGAATACTTACAAACGAATGTTTGAATAGGATTTTTACTATTCAGCTCTATTGTCAATATTATTGATAATGTTATCGTTGAAATACTAAGATTATGGAAGTATATACTATTCACATTTATATTGAAATTCTAATGTTAAACGTAAAGAACACACTTCCTCGCCCCAAGCGAAGTCATCACTTCGGCAGCCATGCAAATTACGAATACCCCTTTCCGTGGTAAACGGAAAAAAAGTTCTATTTATGGAGATCCAAGCTGGAACAAAATTATAGGATTTTTAGAAATGGTTTGGCATTATTCTGAAGCACAAATAAACCACAAAATAGTTCAAATTATGTTAATTTCCCTTATATACGAGATGCAATCTGTAAAATGATGAAATTCATACTAAACTATGTTGAAAATGAAATTTTGTCTATTCAAAATACTACAATTGTCATTTTAATGAGACATTTTATGACAAATATGAAACTTTGCTTGAAAAACAGTCTAAATGGGATTCCATATATTTTGAAATTGACAAGACACATTTCATTAAGGTCATATGCTTTATGATGCTAAACATGCCTGCGAGCAGACGATGTGACTGTCATATTTTTAGAGCTTGCAATTATTTATTTGTGAAATGTTTGCATCACGTTAAAAAGTACATTAGCTCACAGCTACATTTTCTAATGTTTCACTTTGTTCGATTGCATACTTACGTTTGCTGATGACATTTATACAAGTTCTGTGCGATACAACGGGGGAAGTGTCGGACGTCACATATATCTGACAGGTGGTGTGATTCTTTGAGCTATGGAAGTGGAAGTAGCGTTTTAGTAAGTAGTACCAAAGCTGGTCTACCCCAAAATGGGGACAGGACAGGTATCTACTAATCTACTTTCTGCTCCATACCAAGTGGTAAATAGAAAAATGGTGGAAAGACACCCACAGCTTTCATCCCTCATTACCACTCATGCGTCCCAAGGTGGGACCAGTCTGCAGAAATCAGAAATGCTGGAAGGCGACTGTAATAACCCCAAACAACAACAACTACTTTCTGTTTGTTTACATCAAAATAAACAATCAAAGTACAGGGGTGAGCCTGTGAAGTGTTATTCCTGAGGAAGATTTACACTGTCAGACTGTGTTTTCTTGAATTACATATTAAGTTCTGATTTATGGTTGACTTAGGATCTGCAAGAAATAATAATAGAAACTTACACACAATAAGAATCAGTGAACCGCGTTACTTGCACACAAATAAAATGTTAGCCATTTCTTCTTTCTGGATGGTTCGTTATTATCTCCCCTTGTCATTTGTAAAACCTATGTATTTTCTCAATATAGTCGTCCTTTATATGTTATAATAACTTGTAATCTATCATATTACTATATATTTCATAAAAATATTTTCAAATGCGAGTTAGATCACATTGCGCGTGAGCTTATGGGAACCTGTCTACATATTGTTAATGGCGGCGAAAAATAAGGGGTGGTATACAAAGCATGTGTGTCTCCGTTAACCACAAAGGCCGTGCACATTGTCTGTGCGATTTGTGACTAGTAAGAATTCTAGTATCAGGATATGAATTCCAAAATACATGAATAGAAAAATGGGTAGATGTGTGTGATTAAAACACCTAACGAACCATGCGATGATCAATCACAACGGTATCATGACGCAAGTATGAAATATGATCATGATTAGATTAGATTATATAAATATTTGGCAATGAGACTTCTTACCACAGGCGTTCGATGATAGAATGGTTTTAAAGGGTTCTTTTTTTTACATTTAAAAAAATATTATAGATATTCTAGATCTTTAAAAAAAATAAAAAATGAATAATTTATGTAAAAAAATAGAATTACAAAAAGAAAAAAAAGATTAAAGAAAAATAATAGCCTCGCAATCTAATATCTATAACAAGGGAGGACACTTGATGCTCCCTCAATATCGACTGAAATTTTAAATGTGCATATCTATTTTATTGTCAAGCTCTGTAGTTGTCCATGGGGAGCAGTTCTTACTATAAATGCCTCTGAATTAAATCGTATCTCTGATAACCCTGAACGAAATATTGAAATGTAAAAATATATATAATGTAACATCCTAGATATATAGACGGAAGTTCAACCATTGAATCCTTGAACTTCCGTCTACACACCTAGGATGATTCATTGTATTTTGTGTGTGCAAATTTCAATTAAGCATAACATCATAAAATCAAAGATCGTGTATGAGCATTTTTTTTATCACATTTCAATAGTTATTATCGATCTTCCAGAGACTTTATAGTTCCCTGAAAACAGGTAATCTGATAATGACAGCACATATCTTATAGCTATTTGGCAAATGATTATCAAATTCAATCCATATTAATCATTAAATTCCTGTTATGGTTAATATTCAGACTACATGCACCCTCATGAGACACGGTTTAACGCACGGCTTAGCCAGATGAACTAGAAGATGAGCACAATAGGAACTAGAAACAGGCAGCCTTGGGACACTATTCCATGGACGGTAACTGGAGTCGTCACTGATTGAAACGACAGTTGGCAGTGATTTTCACGTTGACCTGTGGTTTGCGGCAATGACCACGTGGCCATACATCTGTGCAATTACTTCAAGCCCGTGTCATCATTGTATCTGTTTTAGTCAAGAGTCTTGTCCTAAGTCAGCAACTCGTGTGTGCGTGTGCATTCTTGATTCATGGAACTATTGTGCAGAATTAATCTCGGAGTGTATTAATAATAATCCGCGGTACGTGTACCATTATTATATTACATACCACCTTCTATCATCTTCAGGGTATCCATGTAATGCATGTTTATATAGTGCGGTCGCCGATATCGAGCTATAAGGATATCGAGCTATTTGGAAGATTTTTACGCAGCATGGTCTTGATAGTAATATAATGCCCGCCAGTACAGCGTGATAGATAATCACGATCGATTGCAGTTGTCACAGCTTAACGTTTCCCATACTGGAGGTGATGACAAGAGCCCTGAATGGTTATGCTTATGATTGATATAGCATGGAGAATCATATAATAGAAACTCTGGAGCGTATGCAAACTAGTTAAAGCAACTCTCTCATTTGTATATTAAAGTTATATATGTGTCTGTGTGTGTGTGTGTGTGTGTGTGTGTGTGTGTGCGTGATAATTAAATTAGAGGATCCGATAGTAATTTATGTGTTTTATCATTAAATAGCACGCCAAGTCAAACCATATCTGTCGAGCAAGTATACGTACGTAATGCGTGCGTTCGGTGTCGTTGTCAGTCTTAGAATAAACTCTCCCTGCATCAAGGAAACATTGAGGCAGGCTCATGTTATTGCATTACCCGTTTATCTTCTAGCGTCGTCTTCGAAATGATTTAATCGGACTCATAAAAATAACGAATGTCGGCTTAAGCTTTTATACTTGATGTGAGAGTCCTATTCTAGCTAGTATTGCCGTCTTAAGCATGTTTGATATTGAGCTTGATAGTAGCATTGTCATCAGAAAATTCAGTCAGATTAACATCGGAAGATTTAAGGCGGGGTCTCGCTGTAAAATCCGTGTTTTGTGTCAGACTCAGACCCGTTAGCTTCAAGTTAGACTCAATGTAACAATTAGTCCAGGCAGAAGGTTCGTCAGCGTAAACCATTTCTATGATACCACAGGAATATCATACTAAAGGTCTCAAAGAATTGCTGGTAAAACAATATGTTTAATTTGATCCCAAAGTTTTCAAACTCTGTACAATTTCGCAATCTAGTAGTATGGCGCTCTGTAGATACAAAGGGAGATAACACACGTTGTTAAACGGTAGTTTTAATCAACACAAAGTCATTATAAGTTAAATTTGAATGATCGTCATTGGACTCAGACCACAATTACGTCACTTGTGGAAGTGACGTCATAAAACATAGTGCTCTCCTAGGTGGGCTGTATTTTGATTGTAGGTAATGTTTTTTGTATAGTTTGTATAGAAGGATGGCTTAATTTCACAATAGTCTGCATTAAAATGTGCTCTGGCTCTATTAGCGCATGTGTCAAGTTCACCACTCAGGAGAGTAAATCGGGCGGAAATGACCATGATCTTGTTTAACTTAGCAATAGCCGGACAAGGAGCTGGTCGACCCCCATTCAAAATTTCAGCAAATGTGTACCGAAGAAGAAGGAAACCATCAAGCAAGCTAAAAAAATATTGTAGCTACAGTATTTTTACTATGATTTTTTGCTAAATAGAAGGAAATTACGGTGAACGTTATATATTCTGACAATAACTAACGAATAAAAACAACATGAAAACTTCCCAACTTTGTTTACATTAAGCGGCAATATTAATAATTGTGTTAGTTATGCGCTAATTAAAAGCTGCAAATCCCTTTCTTCGTTTATATAATAGGTATATGCACTGATCATAACTGATTACACAGCCTAATTTTATACCAATGCATCAAAACAATTTCAACAAATAATCTATGGAAGCCCAAAGGCGACAACTTAGCCAATATAGAATTAATTAATAATACCTTGCAATATGTTGTATTCGCTATTGTAAAGTAAACAGCATTATATTTAACCATATCTCAAATACATGAACTAATTCCCAGTACTTTCCTTAACAGCAACAAGCACATCCTAATCATATACTAACACATGAAAATAACTACGTTGAGTAACATGCGATTTGATATATTGGTTGTAGGGTGTGGATATAGTATATTTTTTATCATTTTCTTTTACGAACTGAGAGTCCTGCAATTAGGCATTGCGTGTTATTGCGTGTTACAGAGATATCTTATATGCAATAAATGTGTTCGTGCTTAGATCGTCAAGGTGACCAGATGATGTCTACCAACAATTCGAGGAGCCTTCATGTCGTTAGACGAGGTATTTAATACACGACCTTTTCATTTATAGAAATTGTATAACAAGCATAACACCGGAATTGCAAGTAATGGATAAATTAAAGGTATTTGCATTAATTGATAACTACTTTACTGATCGAATACATCAAGTGTAGTTATACACAACGAAACGGTTAGTTTTTCTAAGGAGTAATTATCGTTAATGGTTCTATGAAGTTGGATGATCACATCAAAATAAGAGCAGATGATTACTCAAACGTTATTTCTTACAAGACAGTTGTGGGGGTACTAATATGTGAAGACGTAAATGGTCTTTCATTGGGCAATGAAGCAAATGACTTCTTTGAGTTAAATCATGGACTTGGTCAGTCATCGGTGCTAATTTACCGTTTTCCTTCTTAAAAAAAAATAAATATATATATATATATATATTTCCAATTCGATTTAACATCATACGATTTGTTACAAAGCACTCATACTGATAAATCCATAACATAGTTGTGTGGTAATGAATCTAGTGATGCCATTCAGCCATTATGTCTAGCATCATTAATATTTTGAAAATCTCTTGTTCCTTGTCTTCAATTTCGCGCGAGTTAACCTACAAACAAACGTTAATATTAGTACATTCAAAATTCACGTACAGTCTGAGCGAGACACAACAGCACCCACAGAAGCTCAGTACTGCCTCTGTAGCTGGCAAACCATTCAATGGCTAATTCAATGGCCAATTCAATGGCTGATTCGATGGCTAATTTCACTGCATCATTTTTCATTCAAGTCTGCTAGTAGTTATTACCAACAGAAAATACTGAACTTAGACTTTCATCAAACCAAGTAATATATAACCAATATATATATATATATATATATATATATATATATTATTTCAAAATATTAA
>JAUTBT010022562.1:0-20659 GCA_032361225.1 Lepetodrilus schrolli
GCCAGCCTTGATGTCCCGTGGAAGTGATGCACAGGAAAAGGTTAGCAGATAGGTGTTCGTTTTCGAGACACCAGAGCCTGTCTTCTCCGTAAATCGCTTTACGTGAAGCACGCCCTAGTCTGAAAGCTCGTTCACTAGTGCGTCCTCCGACATTGACTGGAGACACCTCTCCCTGTCTTGGATGATGCCCTTGCTTGTATTGAGTGACCGATGGGGAGAAACCTTGCAAGGTATTCCCGCAAAATGATGGTCCTTCAGAACCACCTGCTTGTCCTATCAAGGTCACACAGTAAGTGTAATTTCTCCTGGTGCTGGATCCACAAAATGGGGTTCAAACTTGGGACCTTTGGCTCCACAATCCGACACTAGCATTGTGCCACCACCCACACAGTCATCCTACTGACCTGAGCGACATCCTCTGTGGCAGACAGACAGAATGGATGTTTGGCCAGCTCATACGCCCGACTCTCCAGGGCCGACAGCTTGGCCTCCATCATACTCTTCTGACTCGAGCACTCAGCGTCGTTGAAGCCTGCACATAAAATAGGGACGCTTATTACTTTTGGTTATCAAGTCGGTGAGATACAGTGTTAATGTGGTGGCATACCACATGTACTGTGTGATGAGCTATTAATAATAAAAATAGTAATTAGTAATAATAATATGATGAAGGAGAATGAGAATAAAAAAGTAGGATCAAATATGTAATCATAAAAATAATAACTATTAAAAATAATATAATAATAATAATAATAATAATAATAATAATTAATAATAAATAATAACAACAATAACAACAATAATAATTTACAATTTACTTCTTAATGCTACTCAGTGGCAATGATTTATTGTTTCCCCATTCATTGGTTGAGTGTGCAATCTCTTGGCTTTCTCAACTCCCTGATAAGTAATCAACCCAATGACACAGGTAAAAACAAGAGTGTCATCCTCACTCACCGAAACCGTTGAGCTCCATTCTGGCAATCGTGATAACAACCGGCATCTCAATATCGCAGAACGCGGAGATGAGTCCCTCGGACTGCAATCGGTCGAGGAAGTAGTCATTCAGTCGGCGACTCAGCACGCTTTCCACAGTGGCGCGATGTCGACCCGTCCCTGAGGGAAGGGAGGCAACTCCCAGACTTCCTAGCCCCATACCACCACCGACATCTGCTTATGGAACAAAGTGTGTTAATGTGCATGAATGGGTTTTTTTTTAATCAATTTGCATGTATGGCAGATGTTGTGATAAGTAAGTATATAATGTTCACTTTTTGATTGACACTGAACTAGCTATATATCAGAAAACATTAGTTCACTTGATATGACCAGAGAAGCATCTGAATATAGTAGGTATCCATCAGGGTATTGCTTCTTGAAGCTCTTTTATCCACTTTATCCACTAAGTGCCCGATGGCCATGTATTAGAGGTCGCTATATACGAGAGCACGACGGTCTGTTACTAGATACAAGATATCATTTATGAGTAAAAATAAGTAACATCATAACCAGAAAAACGTGTATTAATAATAGTATTTGCTAAACCTTCATGTAGTCCTATGTTTCATTCGTCAAGTTATGTACATCTTCGGGATATAACAAAATATGTTAGGAGGCATTAAACCACAGCCTATAATATGGGTAGTTATCAGACTCACTGTCAAGCATGAACACATCTAGAGGTAGGTGATTGGTCACAAGTCCTTGCAAATTCTTCTCCCTTGCTCCAGGGTCCAGCATCCAATTGGCTATCCTGGGATCTTGGACACGCCTACCCAGACTGATGCCACATGCTCTGGACAGAGTGACATACTGAGACTTGATGTCATAGGCTACCAGAGTGGCAGAGTGGGCATGGCATTGCTCGAACACAGACTTGAGACTGGCAAGCTTCTCATCCAATGAAATGCTGGTATCAAGTGGAGGTGGAGCTAGAGAGTCATCCAGATCAGCTGTGAAGAAATGACAAGCAGTCATCATAATTTGGTCGCTTGCTTAAATAATTTTGAGAAAATATTTAAATACTAGGAATACAAAGTACAAATGCATTGTCACAAAAGTCCAAGATTTCAATAATTGGTATTCATCATTTTCAATGGAAGGTCATAGTAAGTTCAACACATGTATTTCAAAATATAAGACAGACAATCAAAATTTCAAAATATACGACAGACAATCAAAGTTAAAATACATTTAATTAAGATATCTTCAGCATTTTTGTTTTGTTTGAATTTGGTATTTTTGAGCCGCTTTCAAAATTCTTTCACTTGTATCACGGCTTGTCAGTATAGGGCAGGAGGAATCATGCATCATCTTTAGCACTGAATGTCGCAGTAAACCTGCGAACACCGGCTGGTACTGACAGACCAAGGATGATATCTGCATTGCCACTCTACAGACAGCACATTCTATCAATATCGCATCAGAAAGGTAACTTTCGCCAACATTGATGCTGGGCAGGATATGAACCTGGAACCTTTGGCTCCAAAGTCCAAAGTTCTACCACTGCACTACCACCTGCCCCCTATCTTCAGCAGAAATATTAAATAGCTTCCAGTTTTATATACATGTAAATATGTTTCTACGGAGAAAAGAAAGTATGTCGAACATTGGTATGCCAGATTGCAGTAATAGCAGTACTTCTACATGGCAAACTTCCATATTACAAATTATTGAGATGGTTTACAATCCACATTTTAAAATGAGGACCTATTTAATTATACTCTCAACCAGTCCTTTTGAATAAAATATATTTTTGGACCAATCTCATTAAAATCAGATCAGAAACTGACAGAAACTGATAATTGGACATGTCAAAAGTAGCGAAACAAGACCTGATATTAATTAGATTGTATTTGGACCATTTAACCTCCATCTACCTACCATCAACCACAGATGCCATGGACAAAGAGACATAGTAGGCATCTCTGTTCTCCCAGGATACTGCCACGCCCACAACCACAGTGTCATCCTGACCCACCTCCACGCCTTGACGATCATTGGTGGACGACGCCTTGCTAGTGTCTAACAGAGATGCAGAGACATTTGGATCAACCAAGCGACATCCCCAGATCTCCGACTCGAGATGTCGCGAAGTTGCTACGATCGAGACAGAAAGTGACAGAGAGACATATTGCGACCGTATTCTGACTATATTCTTAAATATCACATCAAGAATACACATTTAAGAGTTTATGAGTTTCACTTTTTGGAGTACTAGTCAATCATAATCCTCTTCGATATATGTTTTGTCCTTGTCAAAAATGTGGAAGGCAACTTCTTTTTAAAAAATTAACCTCTTCTTTTTTACATATTTTTATGAAATTAGAAAAAAATATATATATATTTAAATAAAAAGAAAATGAAAACAATCAAAAAGAAACAGAAAAATAATATAAAATAAAAGTATTGCCTCCATCTAAATATGGACTCATATACCTTATGCATTTGCGCATTTTATCTCAGACTACATGACTAGTAATGATTTGTCTCACTACTGTTCAAGAAGTGATTTTAGCACTTAAACTGTTCTAGAATCACAATTCATAAAATTACCTTTCCTGAACTTCCCTCCAATGCCAGAACCTTCTTGAGGTGGTGCTGCCCGCTTCTTCTCACAGGCAACAGACACAGAATACAGTGTCTGAGTCTTCCACTCCTCGATGAACGTCTTGAACAGACTCCTGTCGGCACAGACATCGATGATTGTGAAGGACTCTTGCGATACTGGAAAGTCCTCAACTTCATCCTTAGCAGGCAAATCTTTCACAGAGATGGAACTGCTTTTTGATCTGTCAGTGGAGCCATTTCTTGTGGATCTTGAAGCTTGAGAAGTGTTTGAGGTTTCTGAAGCTTGAGGACCATTTGCAGATGTTCCTTCTAAACCACCAGAAGATGTTCCTTCTAAACCACCAGCAGATGTTCCTTTTAAACCACCAGCAGATGTTCCTTGTGGACCATCTTCATATGTTCCTTCTGAACCACCTGCCTGACCTTCTTTAGTTCCAACAGCTGAGTCCTTGAGCAATACATGAGTCCTGATACCGTCTTTCAGGATGTTCCGGATCACATTGCAAGGTAGCACACCTGTCTGAGTTTGTTTGAGGGCAGACTTCCTACAACTCCTACCTGGCGTCACACGGAGACACGGCGACATGATGACCTTGGTGCTGTCCGGAGGAGTTGGAGGCAAGCAGTCACTTCCGTGGCTGTCGTTGTGGGAGTGATTCCTCTGGGAGATCTCACCACCTTTCTTCTGCTTCCTACAAACTCTGGGTGTTGCGTTTTGAGCTTCGCTGCTCTTTCTTTTCCTTTTAGGTGAATTCTTCTTCCTTTGAGAAGTCTCCTCAGCTGTCTCATTGCTGTTTGATGTAGTTAAGCATTCATTCTGTTTGCTACGAGTGGAGTGTCCGCTGTTTTCTGATGGACTGAGATCATCCAGAAGCCCCTCCACCATCATTGTGTAAGTCAATGAGTCGCCAAAACTGTCAGAAAGCGGAGATGTGACATTTGGCTTGACAGTCGTGGAAGACTTCTTTCCAGTAGATTCAGAAGAGGAAGGATTGCTGAAAGTCGAATCAATGGCTGATGTTCCTGGATTAGGAGTTGAAGTCTTCTTCCAATCACTGGATGTCCCAACAAGGTCTCCAAGGATCTTAGCACCACTTGCCTGGATCCCATCTTTCTGGACAGAACAGGAGAAGGAATCAGACATGTCCAGAGCAGCAACGATATCTTCACACAACAGTTGGTCCTCATTATTCCCCAATGCATCAGCAGAAGAAGCTTCTTCTTTCCCATCACTCATGACCATGTCCTTCCCATCACTCACAGCTGTGTCAATGCAGGCAACCATCTCAGCACTTGGTCTCTTCTTCCTGGGTATTCTCAGCTGCGTGTAAGAGGTGTCCTCGCAGTTAAACATGGTGGAGTCCAGGAAGGCATCTTCTTCTGGGTATGCAGCTCTCTCATAGTTGCTGGACACCAGGAGTTCCTGGGAGTTGTCAAACTGGAGAAGTGACGATGTCTTCTGATCCCTATCTGTCAAGGCTCTGTGTGTGTTGGGACCGGCTGGAGGCATCTTGAAATCGCTGGCAGTTGGTGGGCAGCTTTCTAGCTGCAGGATCAGGTCCTCAGAGACACTCCTGTCCACATCCACTTCTTCTGTGTACAGCGTGGGGCTGATGTCAGAGGATGGAACAGGAACAGGACTCAGTGTTGCTGATTTCTTCTCAACTGATGACTCTGATTTATTTTGTATCTGGACTTTAGGACATCTGGAATTGACAGTTTTGAAAGAGAGCGATGCAGCAGTTTGTGTGTCCAAGAAGAAGCTGTCTGAGAAGTCATCAGTATCTAATTCAGGTGCCGAGTTTTCAGTTCTAGGATTCATTCCTGCTGTAATCTTCTCTTTATTTATTAAGTCTGTGGACTTAATTGGTTTTGGTTCGGGTGCCAGTTTGAAGTCCAGTACCATCTGAGAAGGGAAGGACTCTGAAAACAGATCTTCCGTCATCCTGTCTTCAAATAAGGGCCTTGGGGATATGTCCTCAGTTTGAAGTAGCTTTGTCTTTGGAATAGATTCGTGATCTATTTTTTGTGCATCTCTTGTTGAATTTGACTTATCACAGTTTGCTTTGTTCACAGTCTTGTTGCTGCATTCAGGATGGCACAAAATTTGACAATCATTTAAATATGTCTTTGCTTCTGACACAGATTTGGTGCTGACCTTTCCTACTTTTGGTGACCCAGTCTTAACAGTACTATCTGCAGTGGTCTTGATGTTCTCCTTATGAGACCCCAGCACAAGTCCTGCAGACACTGAGCCATCATTAGAAGTGGAAGCTTGGGGACTTGTCCTGGAAGAAATATTCCGACAAATAGACAGTCTGAGAGCTTGAGGAGGACTCAAAACAGACTTGTCAGATGACAGAGGCGATACCTCTGATTTAACAGAACCACTAGGAGAGACACGAGTGCCCAAGACTGAATTCCTTTGAGTTTCCGCCAAGGGTGATCTTTTCTGCCTCATGTTCGGTGAGACTTTCTTCAATCCTCCCGTTCTCAATCTGTTCCGACTTCCAGAGCTCAATTTCCTTCCAGATCCTCCAATGTTTCGTCTGCTGGAGTTTCCTGGTGTCACAGCAGATGACAAGCAACCATTCTTGGATGTTTCTCCCAATACTTCAGCTTCCTCCATCTTTCTTGTGGATAAGTCACTCCCAGATTCTTTCACACCAACAAAATCAGACTTCTCCTCGCCGTCTGCTTCATTCGACTTGTTGACAGAGTGATCTGCTCCTGGTTTCGACTTGCTGGCAGAGTTACCTCCCCCTGCCTGATTCCACTGGATGCCGAGGCCGCCCAGCTCCTGCTGGATGATGTTCTTGGCCTCCTCCACGATGGTGACAGCCGCCTCCAGCTCGGTGACGCCCCGACGGCCAGTCAGCCAGATGCTCCGAGCTTTCTTCCTCTGTTCCATCTCCCACTCACTCTCTGTGTCCTGACGCTTGGAACTGCAACAGTAATATTTACATTTTCTTTCTTGGATTTAATTGAGGTTGGAGCTGCAATATTAGCTTTTACACCTCATTTGTTGTGATAGATGATGCAAAACAGTAAAATATACATTTCCTTCCTGTTTTTATTTAGTTGATGTTTGAGCTGCAACAATAACAATTATACTTTCTGTCCTGTTTTCTGTCCTGTTTTCAGTCCTGTTTTCAGATGAAGTTGGAGTAGCAACAGCAACATATATTCTACAGTTAGATTTTTTTAGTTGGAATTTAGAGCTGCTTTTCTAGACTACTTCACTCAAATGTTCGTTTGTCAGTTGTCAGTCTACAGCAGGAATTTTGATTTGGTTTGAATCAGGGTAAAGGGTCGTTTTCAAGATTATTTTGCCGATAAGTGTCTTGACAATTTACAGCAGGAGGATATCTGCCACACCTGTAGGACATACTTTTAGTGTTGCAGAAAACCTGATGGACTTCATTGTTCAGAGAGTTCAGACATTGTATTCTGTCAGGACTACCATGGAAAACAACTTCTGTGGGAAGTTAACTTCTGGGAATCTGGGGCAGGGTCAAAGTCTAACAATCAACCACATCACTACTATCCATCCCCACTAACATACACACCCTCATATATATAAAAAAAAATATCATGCCAATGAAATATATTTCACAAAGCATCCCAATCATTGACCACTGTTGGATATTTTACCTCTGAAACGGTGCCGATGTCTTCAGGCAGTTCTCCACGTCATGTGGGTCAGCATTGGCCAGAGCTGCCACGGTCTGGTATCCACCGTTGTAGAGCTGCCGAGCCAGCTGGCCATTGAGGACGGAGATGCGGACGAGGTCGCAGAGTTCACGCTGGATGCCGAAGGTCAAGCGGTTCTGGAACTGTGACAGGATGAGCTCCAGGTTGTACCAGCCTAGCCGACCACAGAACACTGTCACCATACCTGTGGGGTAAGAGATGTGGATAAAAACATTGGATGTTTTTACCTCTGAAACGGTGCCGACATCTTCAGGCAGTTCCTAGGTGTGGTGGAATTGTGATGGAATGCTGACATGGACATTCGCACTGTGCCAATACATCTAAACCCAGTCCCAGGAATGTTTTAGCCTGCTCACTGATGATGTCAACTGGAGTTGCCCTTTAGAAATTTCTTTTTTTTCCTATTTAATTACTGGGAAGAAGGTTAAGAAAAAATGTGCATCCAATGACTTACTTTGTACAGATTAGAAGCATAAGATCTGTACATATTGACTGAACTAATGCTTTACGTCGCAGCAGGAATATTTCACCCATACGTGACAGATCTGTAGACATTAAATTACTGGATTCACATATTTATATTTGCATCTGTATTTTTCCTATAATAGATAACAAATGCATATCGATACATCAAGTCATGGTACTCAAACTAAAGCAATTTATTTCACAAGCTCAATCTCCAGTACCGAACCAAAAATCAAAATATGACATCTTCCACATTCCAGCACTTCGCACGTACCTGCAAATGTGGCTGACGACTGTTGCAGTGACTGTAGCTGTCCCTTGTTGGCGCCGTACTTCCGAGCCACGTCGGTCAGAGGCACTTCTCGTACCAGGTCCAGTAGCACCAGACTGGTGTAGAAACGGCGGTGGATGGCCAGCGTCCGAGCCTGGCTGGACGTCTTGGTCAGTATGCGGCCCCGGACGGCCTTGGCCAAGAAGGCCTCCTCCACCCCGACCAGCTCGGACACACGTCTCATGCTGGGGGTCAGCTTCTCCCACAGGCAGTAGAACTGGTACCAGTCGATGCTGGTGGAGACCTCCCCACTGTAAATGGGCGTCACCTGAAGGGAGGGAATGGGATGTAGCTGTGATTGATCAGTTTATATATGTTATGTAGTGAAGGACTGACAGGCGCGTAGCTGCCTATACGGAGATGCATCCACGTCAATTTCCTAGCTGATTGTATTTGTTAAACAAATGTTAACATAGTACAGTCACAGTAGGCGAGTCCACATTAAAATACCCATAGCTACGCGCCTGACTGATATCCAAGAGTTATGACGTATTCATCTCATTTTTATACAGAGCATTGTCATTGTGAATTATGTACTATATATACTTTATTGTTGTTGTTGTTTTTGTTGTTGTGAAAAGGACTGATATCTGGGAGTCATGACATTGTTGTTGTTATAATAAATATAATTGTTGTTGTTAAATGTAATTGTTGTTAAATGTAATTGTTGTTGGATATTATAGTTGTTGTTGTTGATGCAGATGAACTAAATTGTGAAAATGCAGTTTGCACCTTAATTCATGTACATATAGCTCAGGGTGTTGTTCCACATAATTATCATAGATCTATGAGTCACAACTTCATAGACATGTTTAATGAGTTACTATTCTCATTGAAACTTGATCATTCTGTGGAACATGGCCCTGGTGTTCACTGCCTACTGCTATTTCTGCACATAATGCAGTGGATGAGAAGCCTGGCCCTGAGACCTTTGTATTTGCTGCTATTAACAAGCAGTGCTTTGGAAATAATTGTGGATTCAAATCTGAACAGAATTCAGTTCTTTGTCTTTGGTTTTGGGGTCCAGCGACCTTAAAACATGGAGATAAACTTACCAGGTAAATGATGTGTAGTTCGTCCTCCAGAACGAAGCAGCGTCTGGCTCGCTGTAGTTCCGCGAACACTGCCAGGCCGTCGTCAGGAGACATGGAGGACGCCATCACGGCAGACCCCAGCTGAGTCGGGTAGAAGCGCTCACTGGTGCTGCCATCTGGATTTATATAGAGTTATGTGCCCAATGCAAAACCAACTGAAGAGTCTGTTTAATGACTGCGTATATTTTAGTGGAGTTGAGCGACCATTGGCATATATTACATGTCATCTTAATAATCTACAGCAATTATATTCAACATGTCCATAATACTCTATAGAACTACAAATATTATCATTGAAATGATAGGTTATTTTTGTATGGATGCCTAAAGAATATAGAAAGCAAATGCATCAGATAATTTTTTATTTAATTTCTTTTTTTTTCATTATTTTTTTAATACAATAGATTTAGTACGGATGTGCCTACCATCGTTCTTGACCATCTTTGAGCTGACAAACTCGTTGTCTCTGAGGAAATTGATGGAAATCTCTATCAGCTGTGTGTTCTCCTGCCCCTGAACACATGCAGCCAGCATCGTACATGAGGCGTAGGCAGCTACCTCTGGAGGCGACGAGGCAACTCCAGTCACCACAATCTGTCAACACGTCATACAATAGAGGGGATTACATGTCACTGCCTTGCATGATGTAGCTGCTATATGGCTATTAAAAAAGAATATTATCAAGGGTTGGTTACACTCGTTCTGTCTGTCTATCATGTCTGTATGTCTGTCTGTCTTTACCTTCAAAATAGCCCACTTCAACCAGAACTCATTTTCTGTATTTCTGTCATACCTCTGTATCTTCAAAAAGGACTTTTCCTTGCTAGATCTCAGTCTGTCTGTTTGCCTGTCCCTCTGCCTGTAGTATGTCTGTCTGCCTGTGTCTCTCTGGTAGCCTACTTGTCTGTCTGCCTGTGTCTCTCTGGTAGCCTACTTGTCTGTCTGCCTGTGTCTCTCGGGTAGCCTACTTGTCTGTCTGCCTGTGTCTCTCTGGTAGCCTACTTGTCTGTCTGTCTGTGTCTCTCTGGTAGCCTACTTGTCTGTCTGCCTGTGTCTCTGTGGTAGCCTACTTGTCTGTCTGCCTGTGTCTCTGGTAGCTTACTTGTCTGTCTGCCTGTGTCTCTCTGGTAGACTACTTGTCTGTCTGCCTGTATCTCTCTGGTAGCCTACTTGTCTGTCTGCCTGCTAGTCCTTATATCAAAGATGTTGGTGGAAGAAAAATAATGTATTTTAAAGAAAAGATTTTAAACCAACAAAAGTTGCCGCCATGTTTATGCTGGCCATAGATCTCAGCAGATTTCTGTCTGTCTGTCTGTGTCTACTGTCTGTCTGTGTCTACTGTCTGTCTGCTGAACCTCCAGTATCGTGATCTTCACTGAGTTTCTGCCTGTCTGCCTGCCTGTCTGTCTGTCAGTACATGTCTATCTGTCTGCCTGCTGTACCTCCAGTATTGCCCTCTTCATAATAGAGCTGAGTCCTGCCTGCTCCTCATCTCTGATCAGACAGCTCTGTACTGGCGGCAGTTCCGCTGTCATCAGACGCATGGCTCTCGCCTTCTCCCTCGGCTTGCACACCAGAACACTCTCGCCTACGTCACCAGAAATACACATAGCACAATAGTTTTATACAAATTTAAATAATTACTTCATTCATTAATTATTAAATTAATTAAGTATAATCAGTAAGAAATTACTAGCTCCATAGCATCACTTTCTAGTGTCAATATTTTGTTTTAGGCTCATTTTATATATTCCTGCATCAACAGATGGCTGAGATGCTTACTGGGGCAGTTTCTCAATGTATGCAAATAATTTCCATATCAAAGTCCTGTAGTTCACAAATTCACAAAGCTAAAGGTATCCTTGTGACTATTTGAATTTCATTATGTTTTTTTAGACCTTTTATATCATTATATAGGACTGTGCTACAAACAGATCATAATCTCATGATTAATCATAATTCACCCTGATAAACACAAATAACTCAGGAACATTTCTGGAATAGTTGACAGGAATACGTTACCCTCTGTGTCAACTCCCTTCCTGCCAGCACGCCCGACCATCTGTTTGTATGTGCGTGTGTCAATGACCTTGCCACCAAACATGATGGAGCGGATGATGACGCGTCTGGCCGGGAGGTTGACCCCCGATGACAGGGTGGAAGTTGCCAACAGGACCTTGACATTGTTCTGCCGAAAAGCGCCCTCTACGATGTCACGCTCATCGAAGGTCAGTCCTATTGGGAGAAGGAAATGTTCGATATGAAATATCTTGAGGACTGACCATAAATCAATCATTATATTTAAATTATTCTGTTACACAGTTATTGTACCTATAACTGGATGAAATTGATCTCCACAAAAGAAGACCACCAGTACTTGGGTAGAACTCAAACTTCTAGCAGTTGGTGTTGGTTTCTGTATGTCTATCCACCGACCTATTCGTAGATATGTAACCAAGGACCATGCCAGTAATGGGATTCGAACACGAGGTGCTGGATTGCGAGTCCTACCCTCTACCGACTGAGCTGAAAGGATAACCCCTCTGGCCGAGACCAGTAGGAGCATCATATATTCACATAGCTACACACATAAACCCGCATGCCTAAGACAAATGGACGTTCAGTGACTCCACCCCTAAAGACCGCCAGTCACTGGGTGGAACTCAAACAATTGGTGTTGGTGTCCGTAAGTCTGATCACTGATCTATTCTAATATCAACTTCACCCCACATCCACATACCTGCGTGGTGATACGCCACACCCAACGGCACCGTCCTGCCAAGGACTGAATCAAGTCCTACTGACGTCCTCTGTAGCTGTGACACCACGTCCTTCAGTGCCAACTTGTCCAGAGGAAGCCGGATGAGGTCAGAGGCCTTCACGAAACCTACAGCGACAAAACCGTGACACTGTTTTTATGCACTGACGATACAATATACACAACTCTGACAGTAACAGTGCAGGTGAACATGGAAATTAATGAAAATCAAACAGATACTGAAAACTGTGCATAGTGTAAAGTCCTCGTGGGCAGAAAGCTTTAAAACAGAGGGATGCATTTGTGTTCAGTAATTAAATGCTTGTAGCAGTGTTCTTTCAATTTTGAATTTTCTTTCAGTCTTTTAAATGAATTTTCATTCAATTTATTTTAATGAATTTTTTTTCAATTTATTTAATGACATTTCTATTCTTTTTTAATTTGGTAAAAATTCACTCTTCATGAATTCAATTTCAATGATGTTGAAGAGGACATTATTACATTTACATTTACATTTTTTTAAAGAAAAACATACCCTGCCACATCTTTGACAACAATTACTCCAAAGGTATACAATTTTACTGAACATTCTTCCTTCTCATATCCAAAACTCTCTGCCACAGTGAGAGTGACAACCGTGTAAATCTGGGGACAACAAGTGCTGATACAACACAGGTTACCTGTAGATTAGTTAGGGATAGTATGTGGATGTGTCTCAGGGGTTTGTACACTGAAATAAAGTCAATATATGCTAGATCATTGGCTCATTTTAAGGGATGATCAATCTAATTACAAAGGAAGCTAATAAATAGCCAATCAAATTACATGTACTAGCTAAGGCATGGAGAATTTCAAACAAGAAGCTATCTGATTGGCTCACACTGTTTTCCACATCATACAATTTAATTGTTTGTAATCATTACATTTATCCGAGCTGGTACTGGCAGACTGAGGGGCCTTCATGAGGTTGTAGAATTCCCGGGCAATGGTCTCAGCCAGTTTTTCGCACCAGTTCTTGGTGGGACAGAATATGAGAACTGAGTGGCCCCCGAGGATGGTCTCCAGACATAGCGGGATGATGTGGTCGTCATCGCCGCGAAATGTACGAGCGGCGTCGATGTCGCGTAACTTGTTCATCCCGGAATCAAACACCTCCGTCCCGAGTTTGAGGCTCTCAGTGAGAGGGACGGGGCGATAGTCTGTGTGGTAGAGGTCGGCGTCCAGCCAGCGGGCCAAGAGGTCAAGGTTCGGCAAGGTCGCACTCATCCCAACGATCTGTACGTGACCATCAGCCAGAGTGGATCCGTTGCTAGGAAATTATAGTATATAACACTTCATCACTTCATGAAAATTATAACAAGTATAATACTATAATTCAGATAATAACTGCTATTTCTATGTTAAATATAACAAGAATAACATTAAAAATAAAATGAAAAATAGCACTTTGATAGATACTGAATACGGATATAAACCATGCATTGTTTATGAAAAGTACTTTTGACGTCTTCTTGACTATGTCTTTTTGTATTACTAAAACAATTACAAAATCATAAATTTTGCAGATCCATGGACATTTTTCATCCTGTGTACAACAATGTTTCCATTGTCACAACATATGTCATAGGTCTCTCATAAAACGGCTTAATGTTTTTTTTATAATAATCTTTCTTTATTTCAGGCTTAGATTCACTGTCAAGATTATTTCTCTGATAATGGTACAACACAAATAAGATGAGGACATTCAAAGCCAGACACTGCTGTGTATTACTCACCAGTTTCCGAGTTGTCTGTTCCGTCTGTTAGCCACGTAGTTGATCTTAGTCAGCAGCAGTTCCAGCAGATAGCCACGATGAGGGTCTCCAACCATGTGCAGCTCATCCACCACGATGATACCTGGGGAGATATTTTACAGCAGCTTCATTACACTGAATACAGATGATCTACATCCAACTAGGGACCTGTTCCTTTCAGGTGTGCGAAGTGTTCTCAGACAGACAGGTGATGTCACTCCAGTACAGTGTACTGAGTGAAAGGAATTACTCGCACACGTCTCGCACAAGCAAGATGGCGGCTAAGAGTTGTCTTAGTTGTGGTGACATCACTATACCTTTCCTGTGCAGTCTGCACTACCTCGCCAGCAAGTACAGGCCATGCCGTGTGTGAGTACAGAGCGAACAGTGTGCGAGATGTTCCATTGACAAAACTGTCTATCCAGAGTACTCTGAACACTTCGCACAGCTCAAAGGAACGACCCCTAGCGTTCCTGTTGGAACATTACAACAATTCCATTCCCATTTCATGAAGCTGTCATAGCCTCTACAAGACAATAGCACTCTTGTACCTGTTTTTCTTGCTGATAACCACAAGACCGCTTTGGTCTCTTAGTTGATAATTTCATATAAATCTATACATTTACAGTAATTTAAGCCTATTGTAGTGCTATGGTCATTTTGTGTTCTTTTAGTTTGCTTTGCGTCATTCACACCCATTTGGTATATACATTAATTTCTATAGATTTACAGTGAGTTACGACTCCCATAGCACTGACGTTTGTTCTGTGTAGCTTGTCTGCCTCCTCAGCCACAATATGGAACAGACCACTGTATACGTGGTTTTGTTCATCCAGCTTGTTCTCACCCAGTGTGTCCAGTTTGTTCTCCTCCATCAACCTGTTGACGAGACTGTTGCCTTTCTCGATGGTGCAGACCGCGACATCCACACTGTTGAAACCCCCTGGTGGACTGTAGCTGCCCATGAACCCACTCACTCGAATCCCAGCGTCCTGGTACAGTTGCTAGTCAGAGAAATCAGAAATGTTTAATTAAGATCTTAAATAACCTAAAATCTAACATTGCGATGCATTTGGTATTTGTCTTCTAATAAGGGTAGTGTGTTCATAGTGAATAGTTTTACCAATGTCATCATACACTGACACACATCCCACAGATATGACCATAAAGCACCCCACAGGTACTACAATGCAGAGTGGTTTAGTATCCCATGGGTTACAATGATTGGCACATGTATTATTTATTGCATTACCAGCGCCTCAAAAGTGAGCTCATAGCGCCACATTATTACCTGGTCAGTGGATCAGTGATCCCTCACTTCCCTTCTCAACACTCTGGGAAGTATAAACCCCTAGCTCTCATTTCAGGTAGTGCTATCTCATCCTACCGGGTCCCCATTTCCTGCTCGGTGAATAGTGGCATTTTTGAAGCCAGGTTACAGTGACACAAAAAAAGATTTTCAGTCTGTGTGTCAATCTCAGTGTGTCAATCTCATATCCTAGATACTCTCAGATATGTAGGTGGTACACCAAATGATCATGTGACACATGGTCCTGTGCATTGCACAGCTGACCACTCAGGTTAAAATGAAGCACCTTCGAGCTTGGCTGATGGGTGGAAGGTGACCGAGAACCTTAGAGTATATAGAATTCGTTCCTATCCCACACTCAATCACAAGCTGAAAAACTTGTGGTGTCACCTTAGGCAAGTGGCTTTGTTTGAAAATGCCTCTGTTCACCCAGTAGAGAATGGACATGTGAATGATAACCTTGTAGCGCCTTGAATGACAGTTTAGGTTGTATATTCCCCAGGGAGTTGAGAAGGAATTGAGTGTACACAGATCCATGGAGCATGGATTTAGCGCAATACAAATGTTCACAATATTATTATTGTTATTTTTATACATAGCAAAGTGGAATGGTAAACAGTGGGTTACACACGATAAATTACAGTACCTGCAGTGTAAACATCTTCTCCCGGGTGACAGACACAAACGGCAGAATGAACAGCGCCTTCCTCTTGGTCTCCAGCACTCTCTTGAGCAGCAGGAGCTCCGCCACCAACGTCTTCCCCGCACTGGTCGGCGCAGAGTACACAAGGTTACCGCCATCTGGTGACGGAATCAGGGGAGATAACTACCAGTTGAACGATAAATATCATGTTGATAGAGCAGCAATGGACTCAATACCATTCATATAACGATCTTGATAGGGTGTTTGATGATGTCTCAATGTCTAGGTCATTAATTTCCAGAATATGAATGGAATTTTATTAATCTGGACCTGAGGTAAAGAAATATTTTTCAGTATGATTTCATGTTAAACTTAAAAAAATGGACACTACTCACTGAGAACGTTCCCGGTACATAGACATTGGGCCTGCCACGGGAACATCTGGCGGATGCCCATGCTGTGGTACTGCTTCAACACCGTCTCTGGCAGTCCCCATGATGACAGCAGCAGCTGACTCACATCCACTGCAACAATAGGTGTGGGTTTTATTTTGTTATTATAGCTACTCTCCTCTAATTCAATAAATATTCAAATATTGATACCATAAATACCCTAATAGTTTGAACAGGAGAAAATAATAAAATTTGTAGCAATTCGAATTATTAGAAAATTACCAAAAATGAAAAGATTTTTTTTTATTGTGTTCGAATAATCAGAAAATTACAATTTGAAGAAAAAAAAGGTCATGTTCGTATTTTTAGGGGCGGAATTTATATTTTTTTGCCGATTAATTTAGGTGTTCAACTGTTAGAGGGCTCAAATTATTAGAGAAAATACTGTAATCAGTGGGATACGAGCAAGAAGTAGTTGGCTGTAGCAAGCACATGCGTAGTCAAATAAAATGCATATATTTTCATGAAAACTTTGTCACACCACTATGTAGTCAACTGACTGTATGCCTTTAATAGAAACAAATGTTTCGGTTAATGAATTATCACTGCCAATATGTACATACTGTAGCTACAAGGGTTACAATACCTGATATATTCTGTTCAGCATTTAGCATGGTGCTTGATGTACTCTCGGGAAGACTGGCGTTTTGGTTACAGTTACTTGTATTTCCCTGTTTCTGTGGAGATTTTCTATTACCCTGATTACTGACTTCAGATACACAAGTCGTATTTTCCCTGCCACTTTTACCATTGTAATTGACTGCATTTGTGTGTGTTACTAAGTTGCATTGTTTGGAAACTGTTGAATTCTCAAAAACAGTTTTGCTATCACCTCTTGCATTATCACAGTTGTCTGGCAAGTTCTTAGTTTTAATTGACTTAAGTTTATCGGGTTGTAATGTAGAATTAGTTTTGCTGGAAGCTTTCATACTTTTCTTTGGTATCACAGACTTCTGCTTTCGATCTTGGTCTAATAGACTATATTCAGATTCAGGTCTGCGATGGCCAATCATGTTATCTCCCTTGGAATGATGGCCAATTTTGTTATCTCCCTTGGTATGATGAACCATTGGATTATCTCCCTTGGTGGTGTTCTTCCTTACAACCAAGGCAGCAGAATTTTTATTTGATGCCTTAATCTGAGGTCTACAGGTTTGGATCGAGTCCAGTTGTGGACTCATTGAGTTTGGACAGAGGGCAATTGTGGTATCGTTAGTTGTTGGGGTGTTGTTCTGGGAGCCGACATCGGCAAACAGGCTCTGCACTGGGCCTCTCAATACCATTCCTTTCTCAGTAACCTTCCCAACACCGGGACAGACCTTCTTGTCTGCCGGACTTCGTGTCGGTGTCAACATATCATCAAGGCTACTTTGTGAGGCTTTACTTTTCTGCTGACTGGCACATTTTGACGTTTTCGTCCTCATCCTCTTGCCAGTTTGTTTAACACTCGGAGTAGATGGTGTCCCTTTATTTGGCCTACAATTGCCGTGAAATTGTGATGTTTCAGGTTCATCTGTAGTAGGAGTTGTTTCCCTTTGATGTTGACATGTTTTGGATACTGTTTCTGAAGTGAAAATAGATAAAATTGATTTTTCTTTTTTCTTTTTCTGAGAAGCTTGTTTCTCTGGTACAACTTGTAAATTGATGCCCCTGATTTTCTTATTCAGTGGAGTGCTACAATTTGGTGCTGTACTTTTCTTCCCCTTTTGTTGGAATTCAGCCTCTAGATTATTTATTGCAGTCATGTACTCCGGGTCCAAATCCAGAGAGAACGATGAGCTGAGTGAATCGCTGATGTCTGAGAAAACATCCCTTCTAACACTTTCATTGCTTGGCTTTCCTTCATCATTTGAACTACAGTGAGAAAAAATTGCTCATTGAAAATTTTGACAATTAAATTGAATTTGCAGGCAAAATATAGTATTAAGAAGCAAGGTAAGCCGGTAAGTGATCCATTCAATTTTCATTAGTATCATAAAATGATCCAATAAGCCTGTCCTAATATACATTCATGTACACTAACACTTAGCAATACATCACAAGTAAATATTATCATTTACAGAATAATTTATGTGGTTAATTTCAAAATAAATAACATTTGTGATGGTGATCAAAACATAGAAGTAACACAATCACAGGTACATACTCTTCAAATTCAAATATAAAATAAAAAGCAATTGAATACTAGATTAAATAGTGATGTTATGTTTACCGAATTAAAATCATTTTTTCTATGTTGACATGTTTAAGTATCACATTGTCACGTTTTACATGTATCGATCATGATAGGAACAAACCTCTGGGGGGGGATATTTGCCCCACCAACTACATGTATTTGACGGTTGGATCCAAATTGGATAGGAATCCTTCCAAGTCTTTTTCTGCTTCCAGCTGCAACACTGCCATTGCTCACAGGATGTTGTACTGCTTTTCGCGTACCTATCGTGAAGGCTTTCTGTTGCTGCCATGTCTCTGTTAACTTTTTCATGTTACCAATGTAGTCTAGATTACCAGCGTGATAACAGTCATGATGACTACTGCAGCCGTGTGCCGCAAGACACTATATATATATGTGCATTTAAATGTTTGTCTTTTATGATGTCGCGACCGACTGCATATCGGCTAAACATTACAATCAATCTGCAGAGCTACTGCTTTACACATTTGGATTGTATTATGTAAGGTTAGTCTAGTGTTAATGAAAAGTAACACTAAGTGAACTAACAATAACAATAACAGATTCAACTCAACTGTAGATTTCGCAGTTTTTCTGTCTAAAAAGACTTTAAAAGTAAGAATCAGATCCTTCGTTTATTCAACTAAGTTTATTTGTCTCCAGCACGTCCAAAATCAATGCGTAAATACACGTACAGAATGGAAATAAAATGACAAATAAACCTTAGACTAATGCGGGAAGAAAATCATGTTTTGTCAAAATGCATTTCAAAACTTCCGCCTATCGGTCGCCATTTTTAATATAAATTGTGGTCAAAATATAATTCGAAATGAATGAGAATAATACAGGCACTAAAAAATCCAGAGAACAAATTAACGAGCTGAGAATATTGATTGAATTAAATAAATAAATCATTTAGTCATTTTGTAAGTATATTTCAACTTAATATTTATTTCTATGACACAGAACTGTATATTATGACGTCTGAGTTCGTTTTAATCTTTTAACATCACGATGTTGTATATTGTATGCATGATGGGATATTCTTGGCGCCAAACAAAAATAAAAACAAATTTTAGGTGTCGGATAAGGTAACTTTCTAAGCATAATTTACTGGACTAAATATTATTTATCCATGGGAACATTTAGGATATAGTTGGACACACGTGGTTGAGGAGTTATGAGGCTAGCTCGGATCGATTTGTCTGTTTTTATCTATTTGATGGACATATATGGTAGGGCCTCTGTTTTCGTGCCAGATCATAAAGAAAAGAGGAAATATAATTGTCAATTTCTTCATTACTTTTTGCTCTACTGAAATGGTTTATATGCTTGTCTAAATGTGAAACGTAATTTGATATATGTAAAACAAAAATAAGGATAGCAACTTTAAAATTAATATTTATTAATCATGTTAATTATTTCTCATTTTGTTTATCACTGAAAATGTTCAATGAAAAAAAAGGAAATGTACGAGTACCCATATTCTGCACTTGATCTGGAATAGCTTGAAGTGCCGTGGAACGTAGTATTAGTGTCAAGATGGTGACATTACTTGTACGTTGAAGGTACCCCGGCAGCAAGTTAAAATGCCAGGAATGGTGCATTCAATGTGATTTTCACCAATTTTTACCACTATTTCTGTATGTGCTTTATTATGATGAAATAAAACAAACTAAAAAAATCAATGTATGCTTTCTCTAAATGGTGGTATTTGTGTAATCAAAATATATTACGTTTTAATGTGCATAAAATAGATTAATTTGTACCAGTAATTAGTCATTATGCAATCTGCCATATTGCTTCAAGACTTTAAATTAAATTAGACAAATGTAGACAGAATGGTCTTCAACACCAGTGAATGAATTTGTTTGCATGGTTGCTGAGCTATGCCCCTCCATTTCAGATGAAGGTGGTAACACCAGAGATTTCCTGGCACGGAAAGGAGCCGGTCTACAGTGTGGACTTCCAGCCAGGAAACAGACCCATCCAGAGGCTTGCCAGTGCATCTGTTGACAAGCTAGTCCGGGTAGGTAACCAAGACTGATACAGGGCTGCCAACCTTTAATTTGTTCACTGGTTTTATAGCCCGCTAAACATGCTAGCATGTCCAATGTATTAGGCATCCTGAGGACTAGTGGAACAGCCTATGATTTATTGGGCTTAGTGGAACTTAGCCTATGATTTATTGGGCTTATATTGTCTGGAATACTCTTCTTTTTTTTTTATATATTGGGGTTTTAAGTCGCTTTCAAGATTCTTTCACTTATATCACAACTTGTCAGTTTAGGGCAGGAGGAAACCCGTAACATCCGTAGCGCTGAATGTTGCAGTAAACCTGCGAGCATCGGCTG
>JAUTBT010022573.1:0-12500 GCA_032361225.1 Lepetodrilus schrolli
GTATTGAAATGTATGCATACATATGCATACGTATTGCTCACTGAACGGCTCGCGTAGTACTACATAGAATACATATGTATTGTCCATTGAACGCAGCCCTGGATCAGCTTGGACACAGGGGAGGTAACTGGATCAGTTTGAGATGGGCCACTTACAACAAATATCCTGTAAGCATCTATCCTGGTTAGGTTGGAGGAATACCAACACTGCTGGTCGTCACTCAGGGTTTCGTTACATATCGTCATATTAGCTGGCGGCCTCCAATTGCTGAAAACAAAATATTCAATATATGTGGTCGATATCTACTGTGCAATAAAGATTCAATAATCAACTATTGATTACATCTGTTTGTGTTTCTCGAAGCTGATTTGTTGAAATCAGGACTACTTTCACCCTAGTTCCACCGAGCAAAGGCTTCAACAAATCTATTTCATTGACGCAAAATCATTGTCTGATGCAGTATTTATGTACCTTTTTATCGCATACCATTCTAAGATATAATTCTCATAAATGCAAAACATACGTTACAATTTAATTTGTAAACAATTTACTACTATTATGGCTAAATTCAAGTTGGTTTTCATTCAAAGTAATTCTTGATGATCCACCTTTACACTTGTCTGTTGCGTTCTGTAACCTGTTGTTAGTAAACAAGCCTGGCTACCCGCATATGGCTACATTTCATCTGTTAATGTCAACGACTTAGCTTAGTGAATGTCGATGGAGACATACATATAGCTACAGTCTGTTCATTGTGAAAACTAGCTTAGGTGAATAGTACACATTTTCGCTTGTGAGTTTTCCCTGACATATTATTTCGGCTGGCCGCTGGGTACAGTCCATGCACATCAAACTTTTGCAATTTCTCACTCACTTGAAATTATTTGCAATGATGTACATTTATATGTTACCCATTAACTTATTTGCATTATAGAAATAAAGTGGCATCACATATTATCTTATAAATGACATACTCAAAGGATATATATTTTGCCGTCAGAATATACGTACAACAAGAAGTGAACAACCTTGTTCAGGGCCGCCTAAGCAACAGCTGTTTAGGGCCGCCCTCTCGCTAAAGCTGTTTGTCAGCAGTTTTCAATGGTTTATTACATTAAAATGATTAAATTGAATAATTAGAATAACCCATGAGAAACAAGTGATTACGGAAAATATGTCCCTCGTGAAATTAATATTCAAAGTTCATTGCTGAAGCTCGGACTGTGAACATTAATTTCACTCGGGACATATTTTCCGTAATCACTCATATCTCGTGGGTTATTCTCTAAATAGTACACAGACATTTCCTAGCAATCTGTTTTGAGGTAGGAGAAGACAGCATGATTCGGATAAGACTCACAATGCAGATCAACTAAGGGTAACTGCACACCACACCGCTCTAATTGTGCTTTAGACTGAAAGACAACTTGTGTTCCTGGGTATCGTTTCATTTCTCAAAGCTCTCATATCTACTCACTCGGCTAACCTACGTGACTGCTCACAGTCCTCTCGGCAATCTCACGGTCGCTGCCATATTAGAACTACATCTGTCACGTGATAGTCACGTGACACCCTAGCTCGATTATTATCAATATTTGCAATAACTGATTAGATTAGTGCATGTTTTGATTAGACAATAGTATATATTTCAGTAAACTATATATCTGCAGTTTTTCCCGTTGTCTAACAATCAGGAAGTAGTTGAAATATAATTAATATAAATTACACTATTTCCCATAGTCGGTTGACAATATACTAAGACAATCATAATTATATTATGGTTTCTAATTACATATAATTATTTCGACGTTAATTCCTAACTGTAATTTATCACTTTCAAATGATGATATGTCATTGTTTACTAAAGAGTGTAAAATAGGCTCTCAGCGCATTCTTCTGAGTGGTGAGGCTGACGACGATTAATCACCATTATCCCGGAATCTGTGCAAGATTACTGCTCCTGCAAGTGCTGAGGGTATTACTGGAGCAAAGTTGAAGTAGAGACGAGGTGAGCCGACTGGTATCTACTAAGAGACCATAGCGCTCTCGTAGCGATCTCTCATCCTCGGCGATCGGGCACTTACGAGACTGCTATGGTCTCGTAGTGGATACGAGATCTTCAAAGAGCTGCTTATTTGATAGGTGCTTACCAAGCAGTGTCTCTGATGGACTTGGGGACAGCGGCTACATAAATGGACAGGTCGCCATACAAGTAGATGATGATACACAGATAAAATAGCTTTTCACCGACTGAAACAAGAGTGTCTTTCAAAATATTTAACATAGAATATAGCACTGTGCACAAAACTGTTGAAAAATGAGAAACTATTAAACTTGAAATGTGAAAAGATTGTTCTGTAGCCCACTCGTCACAATTCTCTGATTTCCATATTGACGGAATACTGTAATTACCATAATAATTTTAGAACAGAAAATAATTAAATTTGTAGCTTTTCGATTTATTAGAAAAATATGAAAATTTTAAATGATTGGCATTTGAATAACTAAGGACAGCCAAATTAGAAAAATATCATTGTAAATGAAATGGTAAATACATTAAGAATGAAACAATCATCATAAATTATATATAAATAGTGACGTTTCATCAACAAACTGTTGACATCTTCAGAATATGTACATTTATTATGTATATAATATATATTTATATATATATATTTTAAAAAATTTACATTTTTTTTTTTAAATCTGAAAAACATTATTGTTTGAATAATTAGAAAATTATGATTTGAAAAGAATTGGTCATGATCGTACTTTAAGGGTCAATTATTTTATTTTATTGTCCGATTAATTTAGGGGTATTCGAACTATTAGAGGGTTGAATTATTATGGCAATTACGGTAGCCCCATGATAGCCAATGGTAGCCAATTACGGTATAATCAAATGTTCTTCGCAGCTTTACTTCTGTATTCCACAAACGAAGACTTGATCGATGGTGATTGTCAGTCATTTAAGGCAGATATCAGACTTATGTACGTGTCGTTATCACTTTAAATTTATAAAACTGATGGCCTGTTAGGCCTCTCAGTCAACTTCAAACACTGCCAAAAAATAAAATGTACTAGGAATTTATAGAGATATTTGCCTATTTGAGCTTTCTAGTTTTAAATAAAAATATATATTTAGTAATTTCCTAATAACTTTTTTATATAAATACATAATGAAATTACAGGAACATTATCTCACCTTTATTAAAAAACATTTCTGCCATCTTTCCCTGAAACAAATATATTTTTTAATTTATTTTACTTACTAATATAATTTACTAGTAATGCAAATGGATAAAAGGATACTGAACATATATTTATAACAAACTAGTGACCTATTAATTGTCAATACTCAGAATGCAATATATTCTATACTTAGTAGTTAGGAAATATATACAATTTCAAAATATGTGAACTTACCATTTCCACACGACTTGTGATGTCGAACAAACCAATAGGCACTGAAACAAACAGAACTGATTAAATATCAGCATTCAATATTTTTAAAGTACATATAGCAATTTTAACAAGATCAATCTGTTGTATTTGCAATGGACATCCATTTTTTTTTAAATTAATTTTTAATTGGGGTTCAGAGTGGCTTTCAAGATTCTTTCACTTATATCACAACTTGTCAGTTTAGGGCAGGAGGAAACCCGCAACTTCTGTAGCGCTGAATGTTGCAGTAAACCTGTGAGCACCGGCTGGTACTGACAAGACCAAAGATGATAACTGCATTGCCACTCTACAGGCATCGCATCCTATCAATATCGCGTCAGAAAGGTAACTTCCACGAACATTGATGCCGAGCCCCCGGGGCGGGATTTGAACCTGGAACATTGGCTCCGAAGTCCAACTGTTCTACCATTGCGCTACCACCCGCCCCTTGGAAGCTCTTGTTTGTAGTACTAGTATATCATGGGAAACTGATTAACATGGTCTGGTTGTTTTCCTTTTGATTTCAGGTGTTGGATAACAGTTCGATGCAGGAACTCTTGGCATGTATTTGTAGGTGTTGGCATGGACAACCTGCTTGTTATGGTCCTCTTGTACGAAACGGCGTAACTGTATCCTTCTCCAGCCTTAGCCATAGGCTGCACCGTTGGTTAGATTAAAGGTTACCTTGGAGTTACGTCGTTTCGTACATGTTGGCCCTGATACCACTGCCACGAGCTTAATGATGTGGCTGACAAGCGTCACATTTTAACTAGCTAGATGGTTATTCAACTACCACCGAAATCTCAAAATAAAAGCAAAAAACTCCAGCGAATACGTTTCTCGAATATCTGCTGATTTTACAGTTTACCGTGTTAAAAAAAAAAGAAGTCATATTCTATTAAACGAAGATGCCAATGTAAATAGATTATAGGACATTGCAATCTAATTGCAGCAGCGAAATCCTACGTCACCACGATGTCCTTGCCATACGGATCGTCTCCGTGACGTAGTGGAAATGGCGTCGGTCCGGAGAGTAGGCCGAACAAAATAATCATGAACGCGGATCCAAATTCAACCAATCAACATCACTAATATTGCAATACTGCCCTCGTGTCAATGAACTGCACGACAGACAGGATGAAAAAACATCCTAGCAGTGTCCAGATCTCCAAAATCACCCGAGTATCCCTCTGACTGATGCAAAGTACGTCATTCCTTCAATTGGTTCTTATCTAACCAGACACAGAAACCACCTATTAATACAGATTTCGATACCTATTGCCTTTACCAAGAAGGTTTATGTTTAACACTAGACTATAACTATCTTGACACTACCAAATAACCGTTTGACCAGTCTATTCGACTGACTTGAATAATGAATAGCAGACACCTTTGGGATTGCTAACGATCTCTAACTCACCACTGAGGTCTCTAACATAAATACTCATTAGCCTGTTTTACGCTTAAGTTTGTATACGCATATTGTATGACTTAAAGAAAACCCCAGGAAGTTAGTCATGTAAGAGCGGGGATACTGTCTATTTCTGTCTCGTCGCTCCTTGAAACTGATTCTCCGACACTCTTGACAGCGACACGTGGCCGGTGCAGACACTTCATCAGTGGTATTTACATACGGCTCCTGGTTGTACTAGCTGCTTCTAGTGACTCATGTTATAGTCTCACTCTATTGAACAACAAGAGGTGACGTAAAACGTTAAGAGTGCATTTGTTGTGAATGCAATCAGTACACTGTATGAGTTTACGATGGGAGTGGTGACATCACGTAGTTATATCAATGGATATGTGCACTACCGTTAAAGTACGTATTATGAGTTCGATGGGCAGGGCACGTGGTGTACATCAATTCATTACGCAAGAATCCACATACTACATGCATGTATGGACTAATTTGAACTTTCAATGTTTTCAATGGTGTTTAGTTGTGTCAAAATAAATAAAAATATGTTTTTGAAGATTTTGACAACAATATATGTTACAAAAACAACCAACGTACAGAACAAATACACAGACATAACGCAACACACAATGCTAATAATTATAATACATTATAACTATGTAGTTAAGTTATCCGACAGGCAATGTTGTCGAGTAGTAGTAGCATACTGGCATTATGTTTTCAAGAGTAGTAGTAGCATATTGAAATGATGGTGCGTGCTATATATATTATCTATCAGAAGACATATCATCTTATTAATAAAATTCAACATCTTCAAACTGCTGTCGGCCCAAGTATTACTTACTAAAACATAATGAAATACGTGAAATCCTATTGCTCAGAGAGAGTTCGTACATATTATGCCTAAATCTCTCGTTAAAAACGTTTACCAGATATAGGACAGGATCTGAACATAGTAATTATATATACACTTCCTTGTTGAAAAATACGATTGATATCACCCACACTGTTGAAATGATACTACGTAAAATATGGATAATCGCTTTATTTATGACGAATGTCTTGAGGGTTTACGGTTTTATTAATGTTTTTACTCCACATAGTGAATTACGGGATTTTCTTTTATATGATAGGAGAAAAAAAATACATTTCTCCAGGATATCTCCAATTATATCCAAATAGAACGTTTCCGCGTTTACTTCACGCTTGTCTATAATGTATTTGCGACGCTGTGCGTCTTATCAATTAATGTACATGGGTATCATGTTTTAATACGTCGATTCTCTCACGCGATTAACGAGCTGCATTCTGGCGTTCGTGTTTGGATGGTCTTCAAGGCGAGTTATTCTTGTTAACTTCTAGGGAATAAATTTTAGTTCCTCGTAAATCTCAACAGTAAAACGTAGATGAATGAAGACAATTGATTTTGCGGATTCAATTATCGTATTTCTAATAGTGCCCAGTGCATGTGGAAACTATCATATCAGCGTTTGTGTTTATCGATTAGTATGTACTACTCAAAATGAAGAAACGCATAGACAGATATTTTCTTTTACAGCTAAGACCGGGTCTGCCAATCACTTGGCAGGTAATACAATCATGCCGGTCCACGATTTTGCCTTTTTTTCAGTAATGGACATTACAATCTAATCGAAATCGCATGTTGTTAAAGACCACGTGACTGACAGAATTCAAAGTTTTCTACAATGTTTAATATTTGTTTAATCAATTGAAACGTTAACCTCCCCGTAAATTCATGAAGTCCAGAGGCAATACATTGATTGGCTATTTTATTTCTCGTTAAGTTACTGGTCGGAGAATACAATGTTCCGCTCATCCCAATAGTTCTTTTTACTCCGAACGTACAATTGCCATTTCCATTTGAAAGTCGGTGCCTCAGAGTGTGGCAGTGTAGTCTAAGACACTGATTATAGCAAGACGCCAGAGAGTAATCGTCTTTACAATGCATAGTCTCGACTTGTAGCCCTGTTGGCCTACCACACTAGAACACTCTTGAAAAATAAGTGTTAGTGTATTTTAATTGGGGTTTAGTACCGCTTTCAATATTATTTCATTAATAGTATGGCTTGTCGGTTTACGGCAGGAGGAAACCGACAATGTACCCATAGAGAGTTGGACGATTGCGAGTACCAGCTGACCAGTACTGACGAACCACTGATGATGACTGCACTGTGATAGTATGTATACAACGCATCTTGTCATCATCAACTCAGCGTGCCGGGTTTTACTCTCTTCACCCAGGTTCCTGTATAATAAATTTTAATCTTTCACCATTGCATTCTCTATTCTATTGTGTTATCACTATGTATTCCATTTCACCAATATTTAACATTTCATTCTTTGTACTCAATTATATCGGACAATTTTAATCAAATGTTTTTTGTCATGTTATTCATGCTTCAAATCATTATAACTCATTTCTATTATCATTAATCATTCCTCGTCACGTATGGGTGAAAGATTCCCGTTGTGAGGTAAAACAATAATTCACTCACTCACTCATTCGGAAAGGTAACTTCCACAAACATTCTTTCCGGCTTTTGAAATCTGTGATCTACGATCTACTATTGCACTATCACCTCCCTGTACAATGCATTAGACATCGGCAAGTTGGAAAGATAGTATTGTGTAAAGTAGATGTCTAACTTTGTCTATGAATGGCTAAGGTTTAACAGCACAGACAAAAACATGGCTTCGAAATAATAGTAATCCCAGTGGGTTAATTTCTAACATTATGATTAATTCGATTGTTGTATATGTATACTGAAACACCGACTGCTGCACCTGCCTTAATTTCCATGCACTCCGTGAGATTCCCATCTTCTCCAGCGAAGAATCGAACTCCGCGTTCTACTTGACTGAGTTACGAGCTAACAATCTAGCACGATCTCTCTGGCAAGGTGTGGAACAACCGTTGAACTGTCAGGAATAGTCTACGACGAGCAGCACTTTGACAGGAGCATGCTGCCAAATATGGTACTGGTGACGCGTTAAGTGTATAAGTAAGTGTGTACGCATATGGCAGAACGCGGGCAGAAACGAATTCGTACCTATTCTTTGACTTCCAAATGGCTGCACGTCCATGTATGTGACATGGCGGACAGTTTCTCATGCAATTGCGTGACGTATACGAACGTATTTTATAAAGGGAAGCGTTAGGACCGCACGTCTGACCTCGTTCCTTCTCATAGCATCCTGTCAGAGCAGCCGCAATGCAATGAGATCATTAAGGCCTTATGTTGGCCAATAAACGAATGATAGACATAACGTCATTTTATCAACGTAATGTTAACGTTCTAAATCGACCACCCCAGCCCACAAGTCTGAACATTGCATGGCGAGTGTTACATGAACTTGACATATGCTCGTCCTTCACAGTAACTTCTGGCTCTCACATATGCAGACAGACACTAATGTCATTTTGCTTAAAGATGAATAACATTTCCAAGCATGTAATAAATAATTGAGTTCGTTCCAGGAATAGATGCCATGTATGTATCGATGTTATGTTCTCCTTACTAAAAAAAACTTAGTTTTTAGAGACTTCAGTATGTTCGGTATAAGGCACATTTCTAATTGTACATATTGCGTGTAATGAATCGCAATTAGAAAGTTACAAATAATAGACTGATTTTTTGTTATATTACAATTTTTAACAAAGTTGTCTGTAGTAATTATAGACAATGTATTATATGTTAGCTCTCCATTGGGTGTGTACTGTTACCTCTCTACTCCTGGTCACTATTTTAACTGGTAAAGGTCGTACACCGAAAGTATTAACCATATGTCATTTATTCCATAATAAATGCCAGGATCAGCCGTCCTTAATTCACCAATCACTGGTATGTCAATATATGCTATAAGAAATGGAAACCTTTAATACAGTGTGGCTCGATGCCATGGAAATGGACTACTGTATATGCACTTTGCTTATCTGTCTATCCTAACATTGTATATACTTCATTTTCGGAATTTAAATTAAGCATGTGTATCCTATAAATAAGCCAGAGTCTCGACATGTAGACGTGCCTGTATTTTCCAGTTTTCTTTCTTATACGATATGCTCTTCAGATAATGTCTTGCCATTAACAGACTGGAGAATTGACGTGACAAATGAAGCAGTGTATGTGGGTTACTTTCTGGCAGGACTACAAAGTGCATACATAATTGAAGTGCTAGATAATGTCATTACGAAATCTTCGTCGGTCGAAAAAAACCAACCCAAATGTTTCATTTAGAATTCCTTTAGGCGACCAAGGGACCTCGGTATCTTTTGCATAGCAGAAACTATGTACAGCAGCTTAGTCCATGATTAAATAAATATTCTTCTCTTTCTTCCGTCCCCTCTCCCTTGCCCTTCCCCCTCTCCCTTCCACTTCCCCCTCCCCTCCCTCGTTCTCTCTCAGTATCATTTATCATTCTCCCTTCCCTAATATATCTCTCTCTCTCTCTCTCTCTCTCTCTGTCTACATCTCTGCCTGTTTGTCTGTCTGCCTCTCCCTCTTCACTCATAGCATGGCTTGTCTGTTTACGGTATGTGGACGCCTCGGTTGGTGCTGAAGAACCAATATTTTATTTAACATGACTTCAACACATTATATTTAAAACAATTAAACACTACGTAATTCATCTTCTTCTCGACATTTCGTCCATAAAGTTCAGAAGTTCAGGCTTGAGACATGTTGACATACAATCAAGATGTTTTACGTATGAGTTACCATTGCTCCGTATACACAGCGTAGTTGTCGTTCTTGAGCTGTTTGTGCCGGCCTCTGTCTGGTCACGAAGTTGTTGAAGTACCTCAGAACACGACGTGTAACTTTTTAACTCCCTCGCTATAAAAACACTCAGTACTACCAGGGCAAGAGAACTTTCTTTAGTGCCGCATTGCATGAAATTCGTATTGATTGTCACAATGCAAAGCATATTTGTGAAGTTAAAATTACACATTAGAAAACATTGCATGACTAGTGTATCAATATTGGGTTTCTAGCGATATAATTAAATCGGAAAAATTGACTCTAATTTCAGACAACCCATCCTATTGCCAGAAGACAGTGAATGGGAAAGGCAAATAGAACGTGTATCTTATTTGAGCAATTACGTCGATAACGGACTGCATGTAGGATTTGTTTTAATACCCACTAGAATGTACTACTTCTTAGGTTGTTCGACATTTTCCTCATCGTTATCGGTGGATCTTTTAGATATGTACGCAGTTCTAGGTTAGCCACACATAAAATTGTATTCCACGTGTTCATAGTGCGTGAATTTTCGTCATCGACGCAAGTTTTTGACATGGGTGGCATCCAAAGCTTAAAACTACTACGTTTAATGCAGCTTAGATTAACTTTATCGTTCTTCCTGAAAGTTTCAACTTTTGAACACTAATTTATCATTGTAATAAGTGGGTAATACTGATACTTATCGCTTTGATTTGCAACACACTTCGAACCTCTCCATGTAGTAAATTCTCCACACTATTCCACAGTGCCAACACACAACGAAGCCATCCGCAGCACTCTTACAGTCCACTAGTCTTAATCAGTATTGATCTTACACGGTTGGACGCTAAAGAGAGAGACAGAGAGAGAGAGAGAGAAAGACTTCCCTTTGAAGAGTCCATGCCCACCACGGTACCATATGGCTACGCGTAGAGACCGATCTCATACACATGCAGTCAGATGGACTCTCTATCGTCACAGAGAAATCATGATTTGAAAGAAATCATAGTCCCGTTCGCAATTACTGTAATAGTATCGCTGACCTAACCTAAGTCAATTCGCTGGATAAATTGTTCGATCGATGACCAGATTGGATGGTACATAAGGAACTTCAGTTGTATTTGCAGGAGGTAATGACCCAAAGTTAACATAAGGGTCCGTCTGTTCACTTACTCTTCATTACAGCCTTCATATTACTTTGCCTTGTCTAGATATTCCGACGTCGATTACAATAAAAAAACAATCCGGAATAATATTATACACATTCGACAAACACATACCAGGATGTCTGGGCTTGAAGATGAGGCTTTGGGGGTACTTGAATATCCTCGAAAAGCGAAGATAAAAATCTGATGAGTACATACTGGAAGATATTAGTGCTGCATCCTAATATAGTTTCCGCTCTCTTAATATGGGGTAGATAATAAAGATAAAAGACGTTGTATGTTTTACATGGCTGTAACATAATCACGCGCTAGATAAAGGCGGGTCTTCATGATCATCAGCTAAACAATTGTGTGTGTAGGTTGGGCAAATTGTGGTGGGTGGCAGAATACCACATTACTAAACACCACGTTCATGTGTACTGATAGTAATAGGACACGTTGTTCTTCCTACCATGTTCACATTTCTTCATCAGTATCAGCCGTGCCTCCTGTGTCATTACATAGGATGCAGTTAGTGCGGGTTACGCTGAACACATGCATGTAGATCGCCGTAGTACCATTGCCATTCGAAACTGCGTACATTCTTAATTCGCTCCTGCCTAAAGTGCAAACCAATAAGGACATGGGTGTTCATCGAATTTGGACGAAAGCGTATTATGTTATATATCGCCGTATATATCATGAAAACACAAAGTGAATGAGACACTCCTAATGCTGTTGACGTTGACGCGGCCATGGAGGTGTATAGACTAATAGTATCGTTATCATATTCTACACACTCATATTGGCGTGGAAATTTAGTAACACTGGGTCTAACGTTGACTACATCAATCCATTTTGTCATATTCAGCACACATGTGTATGCTTTAGGCATACAGTAAACCCTTCCTTAGAAAGTGCTGGGAAAATATTAAATATTAAATAGGCAATATTGACATGTTGAAAATTGAATGGCATTAATTTAATTTCAAGTCTATTAATTAGCCAAATAGAAAGTAATTCTGAATCTGTGTATTGGTAAATGAACATTTAATTGTTTTACTAATTATTTAACGCACGAGTACATCCAATTTTCCCCAAAGAATTGATCCGGTATATCGATAAAGTTATGTGTTATGGTTCCTTCTACGTAAAAGAAAAAACAACAACTGAACAACGTTTTTTCGTCTTCTTTACATAAGGAGATCAAAGCATGCCGACACTTCATAATACCTACCAGCGTATATATAAACCAGTAATAATACTGGTACGTATGAAGTCATCCGGTGCACGAATAGATTTGATTCTTGTGGTCATGAGTTCAAGCATATTCTACTCAATCATTATAGCCCGTCACGGTATTGTACGAACTAGTGTGTGTGTGTCCTCTGTAGTGGAAGCTTAAAGGGAGATTATCCCATTCGTTTAGTTACTAGGTGTACAAGGTCAGTCCATTAATATACGCAGTCGAGGGGCGCAGAAAAAAAATCATATTGGTAGGTTCTGAATGTTAATAGCTAATGGGTGTACATTTACAACAACAATAATAATCCAGAATGTTCAAACTGACCCGTGTGTAAAGTAACAATCTTTTATTTGCGATTGGTTTGCTTGTAAAAATACATTATAGATATAGAACAATCACAAAGTGTGTGGAATGTATATCACAATCCCTTTTCACAGGGATTAAGTGACCGTGAGTGTGTAGAGTTACTTTATAGGTTTTCATATCATATTTAAACCACGTCT
>JAUTBT010022573.1:15000-20657 GCA_032361225.1 Lepetodrilus schrolli
CAACACAGCGATTTATCCGCATTAATTGTAGTCTAATATTATTCCGTACACGTCTTCAAGCGGATCCCGACTGGTCTGTGGTGTTGTGTCCCGTATTGTCCAGTGTTTTTGTCCAGAGTTTCTGTCCGACAGACAGGTGTGATGACCCCGTGGGCTAATCTATACCAGGAACGGCTATCGTTGTCGAGTTATACTTTGAAGTCGTACTGTCTCTTTCAGCCGACATAATGATGGACTGGAGTGACTCTCAATGACCCGGGTTTAATCTGGCTGGCTGTGTACGTGGCCCTTCACGACATAGTTTATAATCCCACTGCCCTAATTACTCCACAGATTATTCACGACTTTCATGTTAGATGCCAGTGCATTAGCTGAGTGTTTCCACCTACAGTCTGTGCATTCATCTACGTGTGTATTGATTCTAGTAAATCGCATGTGCACTAGACATGGCTTCGGTTGCTTTATTATTTTATTTAATTGATATCGTATCTGGCCCCGAGATTACGGAACTTTCTTGAATACGATTTTATACCCAATTCAAAGTTATTTTTTTCACAAATCCACATATTAATTTTAAGCTCGAGCATGAAATACATACTCAAAATGTTTCGTAATCTCTGGGCAACATTCGAAAGAGTACGGAAAGTGCAGATGATGTACGTTTGTATCACTATAAATTAGTTCTCATGATCAGGAATCAATCTACATTATAATTAATATTGATATTAGGCAGACAGACGTAGAGTTGTATTGGCACAGGACATCACAATGGTCTCTGGCTAAATCAAAGTAATATGACGAGTATGGACTTTACAGTTACACATCTTCTTAGATATATCTACCCAATCCTTAAACTAGACATAGTCTCAGAGAGTGAAAGTTACTAGTTTAAATATAAATTATATTGATTGGTATGAAAGGAGCCGCTGAAATTCTTTACCCTTTGACTTGTTCTCAAGTAATCTAGGCTTGCTTATCTGCTCTAGGGTGATATTTTGAATAGGAGTATTTGGGTGAGAACAAGGTCTGACACAGGCTACCCAATCCTGTAATAGTCTATGTTTCTTCGTGGACCTCAAGGAAATGCATGTATACACAGAAGGATTGCTACAACTATTTGGGAAGATATTTTGGCCTGAGAGGTGAGTACAACTGGCATATTAGCACAGATTTATATTCATCTTCTCAATCCCTAAGCCACGGAACATACCATATTCAAGAGTAATTACTAGTAAACAGCCTCATATTTATAAAACTAATTAATTAAACGACATGTGCGCGTTGCTTCGTTAATTCTATAAGTGCATGTAGGTATTTCTAATCAGTGTGTGCTGAGGATATAACACTGATACGTTACCGGTCGGCCGGGATCAATAAATATGTGTGTGAAGGAAGTCCACAGTAGCATCCAAGAACTATTCAATCAATCGATTACTGCCAACATTGTCAGGGTCTGTGACCTACTCAAACACATTTGACTTCTAAATAAGATATTTTTAGATTGTCGCGGATCAAGGCCCTGGGAATCTTTAAGATGTACGTGTATAATTCTGATTGTTTTACCCAGCAACAGCGGAAAGTAGGCATAAAAATGCATTAACGTCTGTGAATGGTATTGTGTATTATTAGCATATTGAAGGCCAGTGCCAGGGCCACGGGGTTATTTTATAGCGCTTCTTTTGTATAGTATGAAGCATGCTTAATAGATTATTTACGGTCACTACTAGTGCATAGCTGTATACGGGAAAGTGTACATCCTCGAAACGCAGACCAGTATGCTTAATTGACGAATACTATGTATAGTAGGTATAATGGTATGAGTTTCAAGGATGGCAGTGCCATTGGTGCAGTAACTCTTACTATGACTTTACACGATTTCGCAACTGCCGATTGACTAAAACATGGTCACGTGACAAATATTTACACAACAAATTCATTCATACTCGTGTAAACTTCGCAAAAAGTGTCAACTTCCGTGTATACTTTTGCCGAAACTACTTTCATTGGAATGTCAGCATTGCTCTTTGAAGTCTTCGCTGTCTAGACTACAAGTGAATTATTGTTTTACGTCACAGCGGGAGTCTAGACTACAAAGACAAATGACGTCACAGTGGAATCAGTTACTACATTGCATCAGCTTATTTCTTTTCTAGGTGCAGGTTTTCATGACTAGATCTAGTCCATTGCCATAATTTTGTGTACGTCATCTAACAACCAACCGAATCTAACGTGATAGCTACGTGATCCCAGTCGCCACCAGCCACCAATACCACGTCTAACGGGTTAAAGATCGCATCCTCATAGCAGAAGTTTGTCCATCGATAAACAGCTAGTATAATTTGCATTTGAGATTCAGAACATGGCTAGTACCTCTCACGAACTCCTACCTTGTTTTAATAACTGTTCCTTCCCGTCGAAAGCTCCGACGTTCAAACGAGTTTAACCAGCACAAATCGTTCATAGTTCAATGAACAACCATGCAATGACGGTCATTTCTTAACGGACATCGTATTATTGTTAAGACGTTATAAACAGGTAACATTTCAATGAAGCTCTCGTATCCACAACATGTGGACATATACCTCAAATCGAGATAGCTTATATCGGTTTTATAGTTGTACTCATGTGCTTAATATAACAGTTATGTAGTTTATACCATTTGAGACAATGTATGATTAAAATGAAAATTTCAATTGGTCATATTTAGAGTGGTCGTATGAGACTGAGTAAATGTTGTATTTTATATTTGACTGTCACTTGGTTCCAATGTGTAAATGTTGTATTTTGTTGTAAGATTACAATGTGAATTATAGTCTAACCAATGCAACCCTGCATATATATATATATATATATATATATAAACCTAAATCAGACGCTACCGTTTGGAATTATACACGATATGAATCAAGCCACGAATGGGTTCTTCAGACTGGCTTAATTGATGATGGTGACTGTCTGTGTCACACGGACTGGTTATACCGCTGGGCAAATTCAAGTTGCATTATATAGGACACAATGAGAAGGAAATCCCGTAGTTTCTTCCATGAAAACAACGCCAGTACCACTATGTTGCTATACAGCACTTCATATGTTGACATTACGTTTTCGTTTGTTTTCCAATATCGAGGATCCCACTCCAAAATATCATATTACGTGCACCGTTTAAAATATTAAGTAATATGGTATGTGTGTGTGTGTGTTTTTGTTCAAGTTAGATTTGTGGTTATTGAACGCTGATTCAGTCTGATTGTGTTGTCTTTGTACACCGATTATTTAAGGTATCTGTTTGCGAATTATGCATATAACTCAGTCAACGATGTTCACCTATAATCGCTTCATGAGAAATGTGTCTCAATGTGATTCAATATATATAACCACGGTTCAGTGTATGCTAGTAATATTCCAATAACCTTATAATTAATAAAAACTGAATCTAATAATTAATCATATCTCATTTCGCTCCCTAAACATGTTCATATTCTTTTGCTGATGTCCAAACTATAGAAAATATACTTTCCCTACATTATTGAAATATTGTATAGTAAATCTGAAATAATCGGCTTTCATCAAACATAGCACTACTAACACTAAAGTGTTTTAATACTTTTATCTCATTCAATACACATTGACGCGATACGCGAGTATCGTGTATTTTAGCCATGTTGTAGGCCATTGGAGAATTGGTGCCGTTTTAGAGCAGACACGACCACCATGAGCTGTATGCGTCGGTTAAGGTCAGGTGGCTTTGTGGACTAAGTTTTATTGGCAGTGACATTTAAAGGGAAATGGAAAGGCATTCCAACAGGTCCCTTGACCTCTAGGTCCCTTGACCTCTAGGTCCCTTGACAACGGACAAAATGTCCATGCAAGGCTCTGGCAATGGCGGCAAATGACAGAGGATTCCAGGCTTTCCTCATCACTATATGTATGCCAATGATTTTGTGAATGTTTGACGAATGGGATATTCTAGTAAATGCTCTATGCTAGTATTTAGAAATTATTCCTGTATTACCAATTAGCTCAGTGGTTATGAATACCGGCACAGATTTTACAATTCATGGGAACATTCTCCTGCAGTAATTAACATGAAATGATGCTATTTTCGTACAACGTAGGTTTAGTACATCAAAAGGAACTACTGTAGTTAATAATATATACATTGCTGCAGAATGATCATTGCATCAAAATGCATGGGCATTGTCTGACAATGGCAACTCCAATAATTCTGCTGACTACAAGGACCCCGTTCAACAGAACTATCGCAGCGCTAAGAGATTCGTAACTCCATGCGATATGACCGTTTCGTTGAATGGGCCCAGGCATTCGGAGACATAACATGTACAGGTCTGATGGTCAAATGACTATATTACTTCTTATATTAGACATTACATGCATTATGATGTCAGCTTCTGTATGCTCTTCAAAGTACAAGCAATGTTACATTACCGAAACGGTACCTCGTTTTGTTACCCATGTTCCGCAAACAAAATTTCATGAATTGTGCGCATCTGAAGCTACGGCTGATCGAACGATAATTAATTACATATTACTCAAATTATAGTGATCTGTTTTTAGATTGGTTCATTAATTGTAAGGCAAAACATTTCATCTGAGTACGGACAGCGATTATTTTGAGTCTACACAGACCAGCACCAGAGTGCATCAATGGAGCAGTCTGCACGAAGTCCCGTATCGGTGTTGTTCCTGGCATGTTGACCGTTCTTCAGCAGCTCTTGGTGGACGGATTCCAATGTTTACACTGGAGATGATTCCCTCGGTTATGGGGAATGATGTGATTAACCTTGTAATTAATACCGTGATATGTGCCTGGATTTACGGTCTTTCCGTACTAACTGCAGTATAAATAACTGTCTCTGCGATCTCCACGATTCGGGACATCCCATCAGTTTTGACTGGAGCTGGTGCGGTTCAGAACCGACGGATGGCATTCAGGACGGAGCTAACTCATATTGGATGCATATTGATTAACATCGGAGAGATGCCGATAAGTAATGATAATAGTCAGTTTAATGCAGGACTTACCAAGGAAATCGAGCAGAGGTAACGAAATTAGTAATAAATAGTCAAGGGTTGGAAGGAATTGCAATACTCTATGATGATCCATGTTCAATAAATTATTGCTTACACCTTGCACGAAAGGATTCCAGAGCTGTGTGCATCATATACCCTGTTTGGACAAGTAATCAACCTGGAATCGCCGTCATAAATGTTTCAAAATATACAGGAAAACTGATTTTCAGACAACCCCGCATCGAGATTGTATGTCGTTATATAGCTGTTCATCATGCATACACATAACGGGCCATGATCACAAACATTATTCAAATTTCACTAACCATAAAAAAAACAAGTGACCAGATATTATCATGATCCATCACTGTTTACTAATAATCAGGATATTGTTCAGAGAAATACAGACACTAAAATACAAGTAATCAGGATATTGTTCAGAGAAATATAGACACTAAAATACAAGTAAGCAGGATATTGATCAGAGAAATACAGACGCTAAAATACAAGTAAGCAGGATATTGTTCATAGAAATACAGACGCTAAAATACAAGTGACCAGATATTATCATGATCCATCACTGTTTACTAATAATCAGGATATTGTTCAGAGAAATACAGACACTA
>JAUTBT010022584.1:0-20655 GCA_032361225.1 Lepetodrilus schrolli
GAAAACTGCCGACAAACAGCTTTATCGAGAGGGCGAACTAGCAGTCGAAAACGTGTACATTTCACCTAAGCACGAGACACACAAAAATACGTAATCATGGAATCGTTATTACAGAGTAGATATCCACCACGTATATTGAATAATATAGATTAGTCTAGGTATTTGATACACGTGTCTCGGACAGAAAAGCAATCATACTGAATAACATATTTTAATATAACGATAATAGCTATACATTTCGTTTTTTTCTCTTTTGTTTATTTTATTTGGTAATATTCATAACAACAGTAAAGAAAATACTAACTAGACCAGTACCCTTGATTGTGTATTTATATTGTTTCACTGAATTGGCATTTAGCTTCAGATCGTACTGTCGTAATAACACTGGCTCATCTCAGTACAGCAAACCTCAATACAGATAAATGACACGATTCCCTGGTGACAACTATTCGAAAGTGCTCTTGTTATTCCTAGCCGACATATTAATAAACGTTATTGATATTTCTTCATCTTTTATTCTTCTATTCATCGTGAAATTACTGCTCGATTTATTAATAATTGGATAATGACCACATCATAATGACTACCATTAAGATTGTAATTGAAACAGAATGAAGTTTCACATATTGTGAATATTATTAACTATCGAATTGCACACTACTGATACAAATATATCATAAACACTATACATTAGTTTAAGCATATTACGTTTATCTTTGTTTTCTCATATCTAAAATTAATTTAACAGAATAGAAATTTTTGAAATTCGCATTAATGAATTTTCATCTTCAAACAGCAATATCATCAATGGTTTAAGCGACTGTTTTAAATGGTTTCTGAATTTTGATTCACTCTCTTGATAATATTGGATACTCGCTATCATTGTAATACTATAGAATTTCAGAGACATTCTCTGAATAGTATAATTAATTAATATGGGTTTAAAAAAACACCTGTACCACAATAGAGTAACATTCTCGATAGCACATCTTTCTGAAACGCAAAATATGAAATAATTAATAAAGATTCTTATATTTGTTTAATAGTCTGTGTATTAATCAGTCTTGCTTAAGTGTTTAGCTCTCTATCTACCTTCAAACAGATTTACCTAGTCAATAATAGATGAGCGCGAAAAATGTTGTCATCTTACAATGAACCTTCACATTGACAATACATAATGCACTATTCATGGTAGTCTACTATTCACATTGACAATACATAATACACTATTCATGGTAGTCTACTATTCACATTGACAATACATAATACACTATTCATTGTAGTCTACTATTCAGGAATGTCCATCATTAACATATTGTATGATTCTAGTTAGCGCGTTCCCTAACCCTGTAGTGGGGTATTTACTGACTGTGTGTCTTTAATGGTATGATACTGGAGAATACATGTACTATGGTTATCTTAATGATTACCACAAGTGTCCATTTCTATATATTATACTATACTCAAATAAAATAATTAAAGGCAGGCAAATATTTTGTTGATAAGTTTTCTACTAAATTTCAGAAATAGGCTTGATGAATCTGGTGCCATTCTTTTTCCAATGTGTCTGCAAGTTCTTGAAGATTACCTTGTCTTAAAGTTAGGTGCCGATTTGCGAGGTGATAAGAGTTGTGACGCCGTCGAGGAACGCTATTTAGGATGTGATAACTTTTAGGAGTGGTTTAGAAGCTTATAACTAGTTAGGACACCGTTGTGAAACGGGAGCCTGGAGCCTGTAGACGCTTGGAAATTCTTTGTTGACAATGTTAAAATAATATAAAGCTAAATGTATGTGTCCTTATGGCCCTTAATTAATTTTATTGAGTATATTTCAATAGTCCTTATACTACTAGTATTATAAATATTATTGAAATACATAATAATAATAATAATAATATTGAATACTGTATTGTATTGTATTCTCTCTATATCACTATGGCGTGAATTGCTTAGACTAAACTTATTTTTCTATTAAAGTCATACGACCAGGCTCCTCTGATTATACACAGGTATTACTCTTTAGAGTATCTTCGGTTACCTCCAATAGGGAGAAAATACTAGTTAATTTCAAGAACTAAACTTTGGACATTTCTCAAATCTGACATAAAGATTAACGCAGATATTCACGGATCAAAATTACGATAACATAGTGGACAAATTACCTCTTTTTCTTTTCTAATGTAGGATTCCTCTTTGATTCGCTTTTATTAACGGCTCAGCTTTTAATCAGAGTCCGTCGGTTCCGCTCGCTAAACTACGAGTCTCTTATGAAAAATTCTTATGAAAGTTCTGCATCTCAGCACGAATTGGTTCAGGTTAGGGAGAACTAATTGTTTCCATTAAAAGAAACTCGCATCCACTGCCTTTTAATGGTTTTATCAAACCATCAGTATTACATCTGCTTGTATGGTCTAAATATGTCATCGTGCCCAAAATGTTTTCATGACTTGTGTATCTATAACTTAAGTGTCTTCAACCTATGATTGTACATTTAGCTTTTTAATCAGTTTGGGCCAAGAGGAAACCCGCTACATCCGTAGCGCTGAATGTTGCAGTAAACCTGCGAGCACTGTCTGGTACTGACAGACCAAGAATGATAACTACATTGCTGCTACCATCTTAACGGTCCGATTAGCCATTGGCCTTCCTCTCTCCTTTCAGAAAATTAATTATAACTTTCCATACGTGTAATTCATTAGTCTTATAAACATTAGCTACTTGATATTCCAAATCCTTTCAAGCCGTCCGGAGGCGTTGTCTATCACAGATTATCTGAACAGACGGCCACCAGAGCCTAGGCCAAATCCATGCCTACCACATGTTATTGTCTTCCTATTATCTCCCCTTTCTTAAGAGATATGTCCAACGATCTCTCGACACGCGGAAGTTGTAAAGACTACTTCAACGAAATCTAGCCCGCTAAGAAGATGTAACATATCGAACGACGAACAGCTGTCTTGCGTGCTTCCTCCCCCGTATTATCATATCTAATGTCTCCTCGCGAATGTAAAATTGTGTTTCTAATGGATGACACTCTTATCAAGGCACCAACGCCTTTAATTCCTATTGCAGCGACAATCTTGGCAATTCCAAGCAAGTCTTCAAGTTTTAAAAACGATCATTAATTGCTTGTCGATTTCTAGCCTCGTCTCGCCTCCCATATGTCAACGAATCGCTCCCTCTCGACAGCTCGTGTGCGTGCGAATTGGTATCGACAAAGCACACAATTCCATCGATCGACGTCTTCACGGGAAGAACCAATAGGACACAGGGAAGTTGCTTAATTTCGTGATGGTCGTGACTGCGTAAATCACTATTTAACAGAAGAAAGCAAATATTTAATCGCGGAAAATGTCTTTTTAGTCTGCCAGTTCTTAATGCTTGCTGATTGCGCCAGAATGACAACTGATATATCGTTTGAGGATGCTCTGGCACATTCTTATAATAACCCATCCCAAAAGCTAATAGCCTTGCGGCTCCAATCCGGACGTCCAACATGAAGACATGAACTCAAACACGGATTGTCAGTAGGGGAAAGAGCCTTGATAAATACATAACCAAACCAATCCAGCATAACGCCCAGGCGAGATTTTTGTTTGACCATAAATCAAATAGTTGTCTTTTAATTCCTGTTGCACACAAAGCTCGTGGTTCCCCGAGCAATTAGACAAGCCATTGTCTCGGCAACAGACTCAAATCTAATCAATTCAATTCCTTTATTTGAGCAAATTAACTACCTGCTTTCCAGGTGGAAACCGCAATATCGGTCGCACGACAATCGACGACTTAACGACAATAGATATAGGACAATACAAGTATAACAAACCGAGTAATTAGATAGAGAGGCGATCAAGAAAACAGGTGATGCTATTGTGATTGGCTTTCTAGAAAGATGGAAATAAGAACCGTGAAATCGCTTCGCTTATATGTATAGTCCCGTGATAGTGCATTTAATAGGCAACGCTGTAGTACAAAACAATGATGAGCGCGTGCTATGACGTAATGGTTCGTGGGTTATCAAGGCACGATGTCTATTATTGCACTGCCTATATCGTATACTTGTACAGTAATGGTGAATTATGTAGATATCTCATTGTGATGGTCGCAGCTGTTGTCATTGGCGTCATAAAATAAACAAGAACAGCATTTGTAAAGAAAACGTTTTACCAAGTAGGGCCTTCTTTTATATAAGAAAACAATTTACTAAGTAGAACTACTTTTATATAGATCTGGTCTAGTACCTATTACCGTTACAACTGAGGTTTAAACAACCGCTCAACGAAACTAATCATTGAGATTTGAATTTCGAAATATGGTCAAAATCTGTATAGGCCTAATGCTTGTCAAAACCATCGGATATATATTTAAAGAAATAAAAGAAAACCAAGTGAAAGAAAACAAAATTCCTGTCTGCAATCGACTATAAGAGAGTTATCCGCATAGTATACAATTAAAAAATCTAACGATAGATAGGCCTATTAGTATATATATATAGATATATTGTATTGGGGTTTAGAGCCGCTTTCAAGATTATTTCACTTACTAGTATATCACGGCTTGTCAGTTTAGGGCAGGAGGAAACCCGCAACATCCGTGGCGCTTAATGTTGCAGCAAACCTGCGAGCATCGGTTGGTACTGACAAGACCAAGGATGATAACTGCATTTCGCATCCTATCAATATCGCGTCAGAAATGTAACTTTCGCGAACATTGATTCCGGGCTCCCAGGGTAGGATTTGAACCTGGAACCTTTGGCTCCGAATTTCAATGTTCTACCTCTGCGCTACTACTATATTTATCACATAACATAGGAATTTGGAGGGTAATAAACCCATGCTATATATTTATGTTCATAATTATGTTATAGTGTGTATGTTCTGATTTATACAAGAATAGCTATTAAATATAAACATATTTCAAGTTGAAATACACATTTATTTCAATAATTAATAAACTACTAGTAATCATGATCCTGTCTTAATGGATGTTTAAACAGTTTCGACAGTATTTCTGTAAAGGTACACATGTGTTCACATTCACTGTAAAATTATCTAAATACCAAATTATAGTGGAAATTAATTAATATCGTTGAATTTTACTGATGTGACACTTGGTAGTGACGTGGTTAAATAGATGTCGATGACAATGTTCCAGGCTGTCACCGTGTGTCAAGTCATGTAGATTGCGTTTATTTCGCTAGGACTACACGTACTATTATCTCCAGGCTGTCGTGTCTATTGTGTAGCACTCATCATCACCGGACTAATGTCTTCCACTTTCCAGTAGCAGTAATATTAAGCAAGCGTGTTATATCCCGTGATTGTTCACCTTTCAAGATGGCGCCCAAATCGTTAATAAACTTCGCTATTCGTCCAAATATCGTCAAAATGTCGTGGTAATTAGTCCAGGCAGTTATTGCATTGGCATGAATCTAATAACGTCGTGTGTTCTTGAGGAATAATAATTCTAGATAGAAATATGTATATATGATAATGGTGGCAACATCTGGATGGGTAATTGACGGAGAACTACATATAAATCAGTATGATGTTCTATGCAAGTTCATTAAATCTTTAGTGCTGCTTATTATTCCATTACAAGCTTATTACTTTCCCCAGAACGAAATCAACCCGTCCCAACAGCTCTGCGGTTTCACGTCCTTCAGCTGTAGCACGGCGCTGAATGATCTTCTATTTACATCATTTGACAATAAATTGTTGACGTATTAAAAGTGTACGTATTGTCACCAAAACACCTTGGCTTTTGTCAGATCTTGTTTTACTACGATTAATTTGGAAATATTCTCAAGCATAAAAAAAAAAACACAAAAAAAAACAACAACATTGGAATGAATTAATTTAATTTACATCGCAGCGGGAATATTTCACCCATAGGCGACGACAACAGTGGGAAAATAAATACACAGGAATTATATTCACCAAGAATAGCAATGCCTTTATAGATATATACTTTAAAAAAATTAAAGGCATATATAGCGGCTCGACGAGTTTTACTCACTATGTGCACAATACATATCACATGGGTAAACATTTTCAAAAAGGACATGCATCATGTCCGTTTACACCAGCAGGAAACCTGCAACACCTGTAGCGCACTGGTACTGTTCAGACATTGTTCAGGTACTGTCTACCATCGACCAATAACCGTTACGTTACCACTACTGTAGTCTTATTCCGTTACATAAACTCAACAACTTTAATAAAATGTCAGTAGCCTTTGGGGACATATACATTTAGCGTTATAACTTTAACAACGAAGAATGTCCAAACGTTTACAGGCTTCGGGTACTCTTCAAGAACTTGCAGACGTATTGGAAGAAGAATGGCACCAGATTTGGAAGGTTGATTCCCCCGACAATATCTGCGGGGCATTAATTAGTTTTGTTGAGTATATATCTAGTGATGGGTTATCATTATGTACTTACAGTCTGGGTGGTTTAAACAGAGTACATTTATTTTCACAAATGGCTAAAAGAAAAATGGTCGACTACAACCACAATTCAAACTTTATTTTCTGAAACATTTGTTCTGAGGTATTGTTACAACTTTCACTACTTTTTTACTGGCCAAATACCAGTAAGCTGGTTGTTATTATTAGTCTCACAATATCAAGTGGGACATGTAAACCATCCGACATTTCCTCGGCAACTCGTCCCAAGGAATCATTGGCGTGTCTGGCACCACAGACGAAGAGCAGTTCCATGCGCGGCCAGTCAAATTATGGCTCTTAATCTTCGATATATGCGTCTCATGAAGACTGGCAACTCGATTATATCCTAGCTACAATTACGGTTCAAAAGATGTCATAGATTTCTTACAAGACAAATGAATGTGCAGCTTGAGATTGAAGATGGTAATACATTAATTGCACGGGAAATACGCCATCGGTTCCTCATCAAGACGAATCACAGCCAAAGGAAATATTGTACTGCTGTAGATGATTGATGAATGTTCCTTCACATGAGAAGACTTGGTCGACAAGAGACAATAAGCAGATACACAGGATGTTAGTAAATGAGGGAATTGCTATTGGAAATCTGTCCTTGCAACCACAACAGGTAATATAGTGCAAGCAGACTTCTACTTCTATACTTGAAACTCCCGTTTGCGAAAGATCTCAAGCCAACAGGCATTCCTTTGGGCAATACTGTATCACTCTCTTTGAATGTCATCATTAAGAGTGCTTGAAGATTTGGTACTCCCAATACACGATTACATACCAATGAAAATGCACCTACTTATGTTTGTATACTTGCGTGGCATGACATAGAACACGATTACATTTTTATTTATGCTGCCAATCAAACAATAAAGACGGGCATTCGTCTTACCTACGAGCAGGAGCACCTCTATGCGTGGAAGCAATCAACTCTGGATCCATTCTGACATTTAACCACCCACAATATTTCGTCATGGCTGACTCAACAGACAACGATGAAACGCATGTTGGCATAGACCGACGTCTCTGCTGTAAAGAAGTCAATAACGGTTGAGACAATTCATTGGAAAGAAAGCAAATACAAGCCCATAAAGACAGCGTGCACATCAGTTCTGTGTGAGAAACCATAGAAATTGGAATAGACATCGAGGGAATTAATATTCAATAAAACAAACAAGCCATTTTACGTCTTGGGGGGAAAAAGCAAAGCTGTATACATAGTAACGTAAACAAACCACATTGATTGGATTATAATAGGAAAGCACTTAATCCGTTTTATTTCTCATCTTGATAGGTTCATCAGGACACAAAGAGTTAACATTCTAATATGAAAGGCAGAGAGTGTAGCGACAACAACACTAGAAACCAATCCCATTCCTGATAGATCGAAACCATGAAAAAAAATAAAGCGCTCAGCATTTTGATCTGGAAACGTATGCGGAGCCGTGTAAGAAGCCCTCTCCCTTGGGATTCGGCGATATTATCATCAACTCCATGAAATATCTTTAAGTGGTATTGGAAATTATTGTGAAATGGTAGCTGGATGACAGCAATTAATAACCAACTAAGTTGTGAATAATTTAAGACGATACAAGTAGTCGCGCGTCTATCGACTCCGCCCCTTGGGGGTTTACTTTCCCCGATGTTAGATTGGCTGTTGGCGAGGATTTGATGGCTAGATTTACAGTGCATTTGGACAAGGTGGTTTTAAATACATTTATAAATACAGATTTACAATCGAGAGGATATTATTTTACTGAAATCAAAATAATACTGATGTTAACGTCACATGAAACCATAAATATGTCATCATATAAAAAGTGGGGTTTTAACAGAAAATTCATTCATCGTCGGTATGCCAAAATAAATTGCCGTTTTAGGACGGATAGAGGCGCGGCCACACCGAGCACGATAACGATATTTCGTTAGTGTGACCGCTACGGCGATACGAAAATATTTCTCGTTAATATTATCGGGCTAGGTGTGACCGCAGCTTTAACAGAAGTAAATTATATGTTGATGCCCATTTTCCAGGCAAGTAAAAACACTTCGTGACGACATTTTGGGAAAATGGCCTTGTATACTTGTTCACACTTCCAATGTACATTGCTGCCTTAATGGCTATACATTGATAACCTATATAGGGACCCGAAACCAAAGTATTTGAACTGCTTATTGTGGGATGAGAACCCGAAATTACCAATAAGCCCGAACTCATTGAAACTGATACAAATAAACCTACCAATGAAAGCCGGAAACGTCCATATTACTATTCTACGTAGAAACTGCAGTTATAAACAAAGAGTAATTGACTGAAAATGTAGACTCTGCATCATTCCTCATGCATTAGTTTCACAAAAGAGAATTTGTAAAATGTTGGAAATGCCAAAGAATCAAACATGTTGCAGATTGTTTTATGAACTGATCTATAGAGAATGATGCAGATTTTAGATTGGCAGTCACTATCTCTATTGGTTCTATGTGTAGAGTGTAATAATATTAATCTTAGGACGGTTTTCTGATATCAGTTTTCATTGGTAGGCATTAAACCAATTAAATAAATCATAAGCAATAAACAGACATTGCATCCCAATATGTGAAACTTCCCCAACACGGATACCGGGATTCGAAATCTTAACCTTAGTTTCGTTCGACCAGTTTAGAATAAATGCTTCATTCACGGGCCATACAGGATGTCAATTACAGGAATACTAAATCATCCCGTCATACATTGCACGTCAAGAGAACGTGATTGTTCGGGCATCATCGGAAGTAGTAGTACTCGACGCACGATTGTTTGCAGTTCTACGACGGTAGATCATTTTGCTAATAAGAGGCAACAATGAGGGAAGTCGGGCAACGAAACTCGAGTTGATTGTTCCGCCCTATAACCTTCCATCGGAGATGACTTCAACCTAGTATGCTCGCCATGTGACTTGGTCGAGAAGTAATTTGACGTCAGTTTCAGTTTAAGACGATCACAAGATCGCGTGCACGAGACATTGACACATTCACTCTCCCATTGTAAGGATGCTGGTTTCATGTTTATGTTGAATTTAATATTCCCAGATATGTTTAAAGGTGCAGAACGCAGGGGTACTGAGTATAGTGAAGATTAAGTATCCGTCTAGTCGTGTGTAAACCAATATTAATACTATGCAGCAGTAGGAATAGTATCCCGTGTTGCCCACGATGCTATTATACACTCAACAAAATTAATTAAGGGCCAGTAGCCTTTTTGGATATATAAATTTAGCTTTATATTATTTTAACAATGAAAAATTGCCAAATGTCTGCAGATTCCAGGTACTCTTCAAGAACTTGCAGACGCATTGGAAGAAGAATGCCACCAGATTCCTCAAGCCGAGTTCCGAAATTTGGTAGAAAGCTTCCCTTCAAAATATCCTCAGGCCCTTAATTTATTTTGTTGAGTATACTTAACTGGCGATTCGAGTGTCTTGGTATGCTTTCCTATACTGTAATTTATACCAGGACGATCTTCTTTGCAATGAACGACGGCTTATGCTGACGGAAAGAATGTAATAAAATATATTCATATTTAAATGCAATTTGGTAGTTATTGTCCGTTGCTGGAAAGGGTTTCAACAGTTTAGTTAATGGGTATCGTCGGGAATGATGAGTGGAAGACCAACGTATCGCATTTTCTTATACTATTAGTTATTTCGGGGTTTCAAGGGAGATATAGCGTCATGTTGGTCCGAAAGATTCGCATTTCCTGAGGCGCAATTGTAGTGCATCATTACATACAAAACATAATGGTGGGTGTGTTTTTTTTGTCCGTTACTTGGCCATACTGGAGAGTTATAAACGCCATATGTTCGTTATACGTTTTGTAGATAAATAAGGTAGATATCATTTGCTTTATTATTGGTAGCAGCATTCTGTGGTATTTCACCGATGTTGCTGTTGAAGTGGGGTTAAACTTGGTTTCCGTTCTTGAGATATTTTTTTACCGTTGTACTATGGAAAAAGGGGTTAACATTCTCAGAAATGTAATGTCTTTTTTTTTATTTGGGTCGACCTCAATTTGTTTATGGCATCTATATGCTAATAGTTGAAGGAACATAAAGCACACATTCAACAAGACTGAACAAGCATAGGCAGCTCAACTGCTGTCTTTCATTTTGGACAGAAACAAGATCCACACGTTGTGAATGCACACCCTCTATATTAAAGCACACTGCAGGTAAAACACATTCAAACAGACATATATTTGAAGCCTTGTACACACAGATGTTTTCATTTATTTTGAGATACATTAATGTCTCCTAAAATTGAGCCTAGTCCGATTGTAAACATGGGGAGACATCATGCCCTGTTAATCCCAGTCTTTAGAAGGACATTCAGACACATGGACAACATATATATACATGTACAAGAAGAACAAATACAATTTATCAGATAAGCAGGATCACAGAAACAGCCCATCAACTGAAGCCAATCACATGACCTAAATCATTGGTCATTATAACCTAATTTATTAATTATGGGTCATTGTAACCTGTTTGAATTAGCCTAGGGTAATTGTAACCTAAATTATGGGTCACTGTAACCAAAGATGAATTATGGGTCATTGTGACCTAAGTCTTGAATTATTGGTAACCTGCCTTAAATTATGGGTTTTTGCAACTTAAATATGTGTCACTGTAACCTAAATTTTGAATTAAGGGTCAGTGTGACCTAGATCTTGAATCTAGGGCCAGTTTGACTTGTACTATTCCAAACACACACATTTGATTTCTTATTACAAGCATTATTATACACCATCTAAAAATTAATTTTATTGTAAATTCTCAATCCCGCCCCCTCCCCCAACCCCAACAAAAAAAGAATTCCCCATGTGAAATCATCCCAATGATATGAAAGTTGCTAAAGTAATTATTTTAACATTTTTAGCCCTGTTGGGAAATAAATTGCCACTATTCACGATGGAAAAAAGCTCTATACCTAATTTTAAAATTACTGTTCTCGGTGGCTATTGGGTGGTGTTATTCTTCCTATAAACCCAAACAGAAAGGTAGACTTCAATTGGCATTTCTTAATACTTATTCATATGACCCCCCTCTAAACGAGGCTATCCCCGCAAGAGTGAGAAATGGCCACCACTTTGCCATGTGATGTTATGCATTAAAGACTGTAGTTGTTCTTTCCCATTTTACAGAAAGATGTTCATCTGTGGAAATGGTGGATTAATGCAATTACAAGAGATGAGGATCCCAATTTTACAGTAGGGTTGACAATTTCATTTACTTGTTTCTCGTGAAAACATATCACCACACGTTTTGGAAACTTAAAACTTGTTTTCTATTTAAAACACCAAAGTTTATAAAAGTCTGCCCTGTGACAGTGGAGAAATTGAATTTCTTTCATGTATCAGTGATTTGGTTCACTTTCATAAAAAGTAGTTGTGTTGCCACTAGTATAGTAACACAATATGAAAAAGCAAATACATCTAAATAATGTGTTTACTGTATTACTGTATAAAACCTTCATAACTTTCAGATCAGTAACAATTTAGTAGACTAGTCTAAAATTTCAAGTTTACAAAAATATATTTCGTACAAATAATAACTTTACGGATAGATTGGATGCTAAACATCGCTGACCTTGGAGATCTTCGATATTGAATGAATAATAAATGTTCGCATTCAAAATGTACTTTCTTACTCGGGGTATATGATATAGAATGCATAGTATAACAGTGACATGATTGTCAACTATTCAATACTGGGTACTTGCATCAAATGCTTTGCAAAATTCCCATTGGAATCCGTGTTAATCCGCAGATGACCTTGAGATATGTGGGGAAGGCCTCGTTTTGATATCTAGATCAGTTCACATGAATAAGTATTAAGAATCGTGAAAGCCGATATCATTGAAACCGTATTATGTCACAGCTAAAGCTATACATACGTAAATAATTTATTCAAATAAATATTTTCCCAGTAATTTCAAATCCACTCTTTCCAAAAAAGGAAGTATTGAGATTGAAACCAACAATTTACTATGTCCAGATAATTAAATCGCACTGGCAGAAAAAGGCTTGGTGCGACAAAATTGTCGCATTAAAAAAAAACGCTATTTTATTTTTTACACATTTGTTGTTGTCGCTGTTGGCTCAGAGATTATTTATCAGCCCTGGTGCTTCTGATGCCACCGAGATTCTCACAGCCACTCCGCCTCCAGAATATTGTCTGTTTGTTTTTGTTGTCCATTTGAAAATAGGCACAGAGCACATCTACAACAGCTTGTCCCATACTGGTTACACTAAACGTCCAATAGTAGAACTCTGGGGTCTTCCACTGCAGATTTAATTTTCCTAAGGAAGAACACGGCTTCTCTGCCGTCGACTAGCCGGTGATCGTAAGTCAAGGCAACGTACATCATGGGGCGAATCTCCACCTGAAAGCAAAGACGTTCTGATGTAAGACCACGGTGCACACGACATAAACATGGAATCAAAACTATGTTGCTTGGTCACTTGGGTTCTCATAATTCCGAACCTACTTACTTTTTGTATTTAAATATTGTTTTAAATTGGGGTTTATAGTCACTTTCAAGATTATTTCACTTATATGACGGCTTGTCAGTTTAGAGCAGGATGAAACCCGCAACATCTGTAGCGCTGAATGTTGCAGTAAACCTGCGAGCACCAGCTGGTACTGACACAAGGCGAAGGATGATAACTGCATCGCCAGTCTACAGACAGGGCATTCTATCAGTATCACGTCAGGGTTTGATGTATGGTTAGAGGAAAACAATTAACAACTATGTGTGACAGTAAAGACATGTGCGACGGTAAAGACATGCAAGCCATTACTGATAGAGATCTTGTTGACTAGGTATACAGATATAGCATTATAATTTCCCTTACATATGAAGGGGAATATACCAGGATAAGGGAAGGTATTTAAACTAAACTTGACCTTTCAGGTCTGTTGTCGAACACTGTACCACCCGTGCTAACCCAACCCCCATGTCAATAACAGTGAACATATTGCTAGGAAACTGTACATATTTTCTTCATTCTGATTGTATACTGTACATAGATACTTCATTCCAATTGTATACTGTACATAGATATTTCATGATTGTATACTGTACATAGATACTTCATTCTGATTGTATACTGTACATAGATACTTCATTCTGATTATATACTGTACATAGATACTTCATTCTGATTGTATACTGTACATAGATACTTCATTCTGATTGTATACTGTACATAGATACTTCATTCCAATTGTATACTGTACATAGATACTTCATTCCAATTGTATACTGTACATAGATACTTCATTCTGATTGTATACTGTACATAGATACTTCATTCTGATTGTATTTCCTATTCCACACAAACACAAACTGCAGCTTGTTGGTATTTTAATGGCATGGATGGACTACTCTCATGTGCCAAGACGGCTGTTCATAAAAACAGTGCAGCTACCTTTCCAGCAATGGCCATTGGTCTTTGGAAGATTCCATGCATTCCCAGGATGGCTGACTGAGGGGGGTTGATAATCGGTGTCCCAAACATGGACCCAAACACACCACCGTTGCTGATAGTGAATGTTCCACCATCCATGTCTTCAACAGCAAGTTTGCCATCTCGTGCCTGCGCCGAAAAAAAATAAATTATATTATTGTTGGTGCAACAGTAATATTACTATGACATTATTAAACTCAAGAATTGACTTTGTAAATTATCAAGATTAAATGGCACTTACCCGTTCACCTAAACTAGTTATTGTCTTCTCTATATCAGCGTAGTTCATCTGCTCTACGTTGCGTATAACAGGAACCACTAAACCCTGCACAGGAATTGAATAATAAAACAAACAATTAGGAAACTTTTACATTTCTAGAAAGCGATATTGCATTTGGTTATGAATCATGCTTAGAATAAGACTTTCCAAGCATTAGTTAAAAAGCATATGCTCACATTGACACAGTTATAATGGTTGGTGTTAACAATGAAACAAAAAAATTCCATAAAAAACATGAATAAAAAATATGCATAAATAATAAAAATAATAATATAAATGAATGAATTAATGCTTTACGTCGCAGCAGGAATATTTCACCCATACGTGCCAATAACAGTAACAATAATAACAATAACAATAACAATAACAATAATAATAACAATAACAATAACAATAACAATAACAATAATAATAATAATAAATCGTCTTGGGATTCCTAAATCCAGATTTCTGAACTCCATTGAACAACACACCGGTGGATCTGTATTCTGTGTACCTTTTGTGTGGACACAGCGACACTGATATCGATATAGTCTCTATACACTATTTCTGTTTCGTCTATAACAGCGTTCACAACAGGCTGGTCTCCCAAAGCGAAAGCTGCAGCCTTGACGAACGCCGACATGAATCCCAGTTTCATGTTGTACTTCTTGAGGAATGCATCCTTGTACTTGCTTCTCATCTCCATAACATTGCTGCAACGGAACGACCGCCAAGTATGCATGGTTCAAAATACTTTTTTGGGGGCATACAGAATATTTGGATGCGATATCATATTCATTTCGTATCGCAAATTGATGATTTTCATTTTTTAAAAACAATAATTTGTATATATATTTTTTTTAGCAATATTATTTCGATATGAAATTATGACCTAAATTCAATTCTTCCAGCTACAAATCATTACCTCATGTCGATTTCGTTAAAGGTGGTCAACATGGCACATGTGTTCTGGGCTTCTTTAAGTCGTGCGGCAATCCTTTGTCTCATGCGGTTCATCTTCACCTGTATAATACACCAGACTCTGCTATCAGCAATTTCGTAATTTAACCTTCTTGCTGCTCGATTAACCCTCCACCTGCCGGTGACAGTCTTAGATGCCCTATTGGGCAGTGATAAAATGATCCCACTAGGAGAGGTAATCCAATTGAAGAATTGTAGAAATATATTGACTGATTTATTTCTTTACGTCGCTGGATGAATCTTTGAACCTTACGCAACAATTTTTAAAAATACGTAACTATGAAACACATTGGTATTATTGTCAGAAAGAACAAAAATTATTAATTATTGACAAATTTTTAATATATTCAATTAACGGCAGGATTGCTTAATGAATGAATGAATTAGTTTTACATGACATACGGATTGCTTACAGTAAAGGAAATGTTATAATAATGACCTACCCTCTGTTCGCTACGGCCCCCAGATGTGCCACCCACAGGGAGTGGGGGCGCCATGGGGCTGACCTTGATGGAGGAGGTGGGGGTGCTGCTCATGGGGCTGGTAGGCTGGGGCTGCACTGGGGGCGGGGAGGTGGGGATGGGACTGGCCAAATGACCGGGAGGGGAAGGAGGAGGAAGGTGGGAGGTAGGGGGAGGTGCTTCCACGGCTGGCTTGGGAGACTCGGCAGCAGGTGCTTCTGGCTTTGCAGCTTTGGGCGGAGCTTTACCTGCAAGTGACGTCAATGTTACAGGCATACAATCATGGTTTGTCGACATTGTTAAACCCATTTTACCTGAAAGTATGTAAATTTGATTTGTCTACACAATTATATTGGGCCACATGCTCCACCGGTTTTCAATATTTTCATAGTTTTTCATAGTTTTGTATTTACTATCACGAGATAAAAAAATAAAAAAATGATTACGAGTCTTGCAGATACAGCTCTACGGCTAGATACAGCTCTACAGCCGACACACTCACCTCCTACTTTCATCTTGAAGATTTCCTGTCCAGCCTGCACCGTACTGCCATCTTCCACCAGCAGGGCCTCGATCACCCCGGCAACTGGCGCCGGTACTTGCACCGAGGTCTGCAGCACAGAATAACATTGTTTGCATTTTGTTTGAATTGGGGTTTCGAGCCAATTTATGGCTTATCACGCAAGTGAAAGACTGCAACACCTGTAGGGCCAAGTGTGGTAGTAAACCTGCATGCAGCAGCTGGTACTGATTTTTTTTGTGCGCTTTAAGTAACAGTAGGAATACTTCATTCATATGCAATGTCTGGTACTGACGACCCCCAAGGATGATAACTACACTGTGGCAGTAGGTGGTACTCACCAATTATGCTTGAAAATATTGTGCTCTCAAATCCTGACCAAAATCTACAGAGTAATGATAGATATATAGTGGATATTTCATGTGTCTAGTGAAATAGCATGCACCTCTCATCGAGTAACGTGGGAAAGGAGCCACGAGTGGAAATATCGGTTTTACCACATCACGAGATGAGAGATACATGCTATTTCACTAGACACATGAAATATCCAATGCATTATATACTTTTATAATATAATTGTCAACAAAACTTTGAATAGAAAACTATAAATTCTTCCAACTGGACAATGCATGCCGACATCATGAGATGGTAACATGACGTGTCACAATAGATCATCGAACGTTTAGAAATAAAATGGTGACCCTAACGACGAGCTTTCATTCAATAGTTGTAACGACAAATAGAAGTCAAAACAGAATAGATTCAATTAATCAACAAACACAAACTACTGGTACAACTCTCAAACATTGTAAATGTTTATCGTGGTGTATCAAATTGATCAAATAATTGTACGATGAACTGACGAAAGTGGCAGTCAGCATCGTGGTTCACAGCGGGGTCAGTAGTACCGGAAGGTGTTCTCTTCACGGCAGTGATGATATGACTTTTCTCAAATTGAGAAATCTCAGTCTTTCACTGCTAAGTACCCATACTGTATTCAATAAAATAATATAAAATGTTTACGAAAATGCATAACGACTCAAATATAACAAAATTAAAACATTGACTACAATTAAGTACAAACCTTGTCTGTTTCAATTTCTCCGACCACTTCATCTTCACTCACGAAATCACCCACAGCTTAAACACATAAAGATTGGAATCATTATATTTTAAGGACATATTCTCAACTGGAGTACAACACTACTTGAACGCAGCATTTGTGATACTTGCTCACATGGAAACTTTTAACGACCTCCAGGCACCAATATTACGGAACAGATTTTGAGTATGATTTCATGCTCATCTTTAAGTATTGTTCACAAATCACCATTTCATCTTGAACATGAACTCGTACTCAAAATGTTTTGTAATCTTGGGGCTGGATGTGACACTGTCAGTGACTAACGTATGTGCAATGACTTCATACCTTTCTGCCATTTGATGTCGCCTTCCGTCACAGAATCGGCAAACTGGGGTGTGCTTACTACCCTGATTTCATCACCTGACGACAGAGACAGAGGGAATATTTGACAGAGGGAATATTTGACAGAGGGAATATTTGACAGAAATACAATGTGAGGAACCGCGACTGAATTGATATTCACAATATGATTTATTATAAAGGAGTGATTTGTTGTTTAATGTTACAGTGGGAATCTTTCACCCCCACACAATGACGATTTATAAGAAACAAACGATGAGGTTCGAGAGTCAATTTCTTGTTTCCTGATGGTGAAAATTCACACAGAAGCTACTCACATCTAACTGAAGTTGTCCGGAAGTATCGAAAAGGATTCTTCTGTTTGAACGATAGAGATGAAGAAGAACTGCAATAGAAAGGAATAAATATATAACTTACCTACTACTGAACACAATCAATAAGAACCCAGCCATTTTATTTTCTGAATTTCTATCTGTTAGATCAAAGGACAAGGGCACAGACATTTTTTAACATTATCCTAGCTCATGCCAGCATATTTTCTCTCTCTTTATTTCAGACACGGATGTAACCATAAAATAATTCAGAGTTTTTGTCCAACTTTCTTGTACATAGCTGGTAGGAATTATCAATTTGCAAATCTTGAAACAATCACATTTGATGACGAGGAATATTATATGTAAAGACACGCGCCCGGCCGCCGATTCATTTCTCCTAAAGTTAAAGGTATCCTACAGGCTAGTAGAAATTTAATGTTTTATTATTTATATCATTATTTGGGCGAGTATGTTTTAAAGTTAAGTTCCATCCCTGAAGTTTTAACAAGGAAACATGATTGCACACAATGAGTTTGAATTAAGATATCGCTCCAGCAAAAGATCTCAAAGGTTATTTGCTATTTTATAAATAGAGTTGTCATAACCAGGCATCAGTGCCTTGATAACAACATTAGATAACACTGTATACTACATGTACATGGCAATCACATTTCGATTATCACCACCTACTTACTTTCACAGACAGTTCACGTCTTCTGATATCCAAAAATACAGCTGATTTTGTGACCGATTACATGAAGCTATCTTAGTATGAATCTATCACAACCGACACTTGTATAACATTAATAACATCATGCTATATGCAAGCTTGTTGTCAAAACCAAAATTCAAAACAGTAAATACAGTTTAAAACATATATGCAACAGTTTTGTCAATGTTGAAAATAGAAAGGTACACAAGTATTGCATTTTACATAAACTTCTACCTAATAAATAATCAGACAACCCTGAGATTGTACTTGAGGGTGTAACCGTACTAGCATTTTCTAAATAAACATTCGATAGCAATTGTTTAAAAACCAGTCCATTGTCAGGGTCAGTAATGCTACTTGTTAATAAACTCAGTGTTAAGTTGGAAGGGAATATTGCTTTCCAAATAAAGATTGCATCTAGGAAATGAATGAATGAATGAATGAATGAATGAATGAATGAATGAATGAATGATTGAATGAATGAAATCAATTCAACACCATTGCATAAATATTCCAGCATTTCATGGCAAATGCATCTGAGGTGACATATGATATGGCAAGAGATCAACTTAAAGCTTTGAAAAATTAAACAAAACTAAGTAATAAGTTGAAGTGTTTCAGATGGGCATTGGCCATTGGACAATTACCAAATATTTTCGCAAATGACCGATTTTATCAGAGACCAGTCGGCCCGCCTGTTGACATTTTTTTTTTTAGATAAACTTAATTTATTTACATCCAATATCTCCAGTAATTGTGTGTCATTTGTCAGTGTTCAAGTAAAAACGCGAGTGATAATACCACACATAACAAGACATTTTATTCATATATACCTAACAAGACATAAAGTTGTAGAGTAGCATCTCAGAATGACACAAGCTGCACCAATCTCAGGCTATGAACCCTTCGTGTATGTGGACCCGGGTCTTCCTGCATATTTTATCTGTCAAGACGCTATCTATACATCATGTATATGGAACAGTATGCACAATCTTTAATTAAGATTGTTGACACAATGTTGAGGCCAAAGTCAGCCAATCAATCACTAATCACTGTCATTATCTGATTATCTATCGGCTTCTTAAGAATGCATGCAGCCTTTGCCCCCACATGAGTGAGTGATTATGCACAAGGGTGCAGTAAAATATGGACACTTTCCCCACTGTATTCTGGGCATTGTCCTCTACACGATCCATAGTGTGTGTTATTTATTTTATGTACCATATTTTATGTTGAGATGAGACATAAATATAACATCTGTATGTCTGTCAACCCTAGATTGAGAGTGAGACAGCACATCCCATACACAGACAAGAAGTCAGTCACTATTTAGTCCAATATGACAATCAACACAGACTAGACCATTAAAAAACAATAAAAAAAATGTTTACTTGTTTTACATACAAAAACAACACAATTTCTATCCATTCAACCCTTTTTGACAATGAATTTGTGTTATATTCGTAACAATTATACAAACAGAAGAAAAAAAGAAAATCCTCTGATTCATACAATCTTTCACTTGGTGTGATGGGACAATCCGAAGGAATATTAATCCTGCTAGAATACCATCATGTATGCAATTCGCATAATAACAAAAGCTCCAAAAAATATATCAATAAATCTGGTCGGTTTAGCCATACTCAAAAGTTGTGACCTCAAAGATCGTAAGTTAGAAAGACATTCTGCATGAATATTCGCAAGTTCTCGTTCTTAAAAGTTATGTAGATATCTACTATGATTCGGTCTCGGGGTATACAAGCAATTTCAGCTTGTTAAAACCTGTATGAACTCTACAGTGAACCCCCGACATAACGCCCTTCATTACATCGAGGATTCGATTAAACCGCTCTGTCAACCGTGGAGCCCATCTTTTACTCTAAAAAAATTGGGTTGGCTGGGTCTAGCTGAAAAGTTTTTAATTCTGGAATTCGCTGCATAAGTACAACTACAAGAGATTTATTTTTCATAGCACAAACAATCAATGTGAAA